>JBBPBT010001011.1:3191511-3210852 GCA_037974875.1 Cicer bijugum | reverse complement strand
GAATATAACTGACTATGTTAATAAAAAAAAATTATTTAAAACTTTTAATTAAATTAAACAACTCCTAGTGTAGTTTTGTCTTCGATAAACAAAACTATATTATGATATTACTTTTAAAATTAGATTAACTAAATATATATCGACAAGCTCAACAAAATATATAGAGAAAAGATAAATAAATATGTTTCTACTGCGTTCATTGTAATTCAAGTATTTTGATGAAATTTGCCCCAAAAAAATATTTTTATGAAAAAATTGTAAAATTGATTTTTGTGAAAAAATAGTAAATTTAAAAACAAGTCGATATGTATGATTTTATAGCAAATAGAATAATTTAGTTAATAACAGATGATAAATAAGGTAATTGAATTTAAAGTGTTTGTTAAAATAAATGGTTGAACTAACTAGTAAAATTGAGAAAAATATAAAACACTACAATGTTGTGAAAAAATAAATATTATTGAGAAAAATATAAAACAATAGTTTTTTAAATTAGCATCTTAAAAAACATCATAAACTTGTGAAAAAATATATATTACTAAATAATTATATGATTGTAATAAATAAATAAATAAATAAATAAAAACTCTATTTCAATCATACATATATATTTATATATGTTATAACTATCCGCTTACAACTAAAGTTGTGTTCCTGTCAAAAACACTAAAAATATTGAAAGGAAAATAAAAAAAGCTCCGGTAAAAAATCTCTGGTTTTCACCAAACAAGAGACGTAACAAATACCCCACGCAATTAGTTATTTAGTAAATAATGAATCAATACACAAAATTGAAAAGAGAACCAAAATACTATTTGACCAAATCAAATGCACAACATCACAGGTATGGGAATCCTAATTTTCCACCCTTCCATTGATAAATTAATATTTTTTGTGGAAACAAGTTAAACTTGTTCTCTTTCGTATATTGACAAATTCATATTTTTTGTGGAAACAAATTAAACTTTTTCGCTTTGAATATCCATAATCCATATTATATGGCAGTAACACATTCTGCACGTGGATAAAAGGATTTCAACAATTATTAGAGGCCGTTCATTTAGATTTTTTTTTAAAATAATTTTTGTAATATTTATTTTTTATAAAAAAATTTATAAATTATTTTAAAAATAAATCTTCAACTATAAAATTAATTTAAACAATTTAATTTTAAATATTTTATCTATGTACCCTAAATTTTTAGGGTGATCAAGGAGACAATTTTTTTTTGTTAAAAGGGTAAATGAACATTTTTTTTGGTGAAGGGTGAAGGAAACAAATAGTCACGATAAAACCATTACAGATATTCATTTTGTCACACAATATATTTCATGTTTTTTTGACTCAAACTCAATATAATTCATGTTAGGAAAATAAATTAATATATTTTATAATATAACTGAAATATTTTTTGTTCACCAAAAAAATAAATGAATATTTTTTTATCATATTCTAAATTCTTTATTACTCTTTGTTTTTTTCTTCTTCTAATTCTTGTAATGTATCTTTTTCCGTAATATTAATAAAGGATATTTTTTAAAAAATAAACCATATTTTTTATAAAACTATCTATATTTTATTATATACATATTTTTATTTTGTAAAAATGACTTAAATGGTGGGATATGTTCTATATATATATATTATGGATACTCAGTGTATTTTTTATTTTTTTTTAGTTTTTAAAGTTTTACAACGAAACTCATACATTAATTATAGAGATAGAGAAGTAAAAAGGTCCCAAATTTAATTATGTACCTTAAGTTATCAAATATACATGTGCAGCTATCATATTAGTTGTATTTACAAGAAATTACTCTTGTAATTAAAAGAAATAGAACCATGCATGCGAAGATCCCATTACCCGTATCCGCTGATCATGATGTTATAACCTTTTAATCTGAATAAGCAAGCTTAAAGAGAAATGAGAACAGTCTGAAATATATATATATATTTGCTCATTTGAATTAAGTAATGAAACCTTTACTAACAATTAATTGAATATGGACTCGAAACCGTAGACATATTAATTATGGATTTAAAAATATTAAATAAATGAATAATTTTATTAAGTATAAATTTTTTTTGGAGACATTTATATTAAATAAAAAATTAATTTTTTTCCAGAGACATAAAATGATTGTTTTAGTAACTTCATATATTTCAAGTGAATTGATACGATTTTTTAATAATAAATAAATATATCTTTTACCCAATTAATCTAAATTCAATTAACAAATTAGTCTATAGTGAATTGAATTAATGTGTGATGCGATGTGTTCATTTAATGCATCTCATTATATTTTTTAAATATTAAAATTAATAGATCAAATAAATTATATTTAAAAATTTCAGATATATATTCTTAATTCACAAAAATTAAAAAATATTTTGAACTATTCTTACAAGATTGAAGAGTAATTTTGTTATTCAGCCAAATTTATTTATTTCAATTAAGGTGTACCTTGTACTCTTCATGCTAGTTACTCATCAACTGTCAAAAAATCTAGCCAATCAATAAAATATGATATAGTCAAACTTTGGTCATCATATACTATTAGTTAAAAATTGGACCAGGTTTTCAAACTGTAGCCGTGTTGTTAACACGGTAACCATTTCTACACGAAATTTCCATTTTCTAGCACCACTTTCCTTAATCATCAAGTTTTTGTATAGTTTAATATGCAAAATTTCCTTTAATTTAATATTTAGTTGATGTAATGTATTCAAAGACTCAATCTTATATTAATTCCTATAAATAAATAAATCTTTCACACGTTTGCAATAACAATAATCCTCTGCACACTTAGTAAAAAATAAAAAATCCTTTGGACACAACATCTCAATCTTTTATTCTTTTACAACATGAGCAGCCACAATCATAAACAGAGCAAGTCTCTATTAAACCGGCTAAGAACGGTGGTGCAAAAAGTAAAGCTTCTTATAAGCTCCACCATACTCAGCCACACGTGGGACGTCGCAAACATTCTTCGCGATGGTTCTTTAAACAAACACCGTCTAAGTTTCAACGATCGACCAGGTTTGATTATGTGTTCTTCAGATGAAACGGATTCCGAAGGTTCTGTTTCTTCATCGCCTTGTCTTCAGAGAACCATAAATTTTCCTAATGACGAGGATGACATTGATAAGAGATCGGAGATTTTCATTGCTAATTTCAAACGGCAACTTCGATTAGAGAGACAGATTTCGTTGCAGCTACGTTATATTGCAGGGAACAACATAGTTCTGGATTGATATTTCCTTGAATATATGTTGTTCTGTTTTTTTGGTTTATCGATTGATGATACAATTGAGAACTTTGTTTTTTTTTTTTTTAGATGAAAGGATCTCCAGTGAGAGAACATGTAAAAACAATTTGTTGATTTAATTTATTTTTCATAGTGAATTTGTTATAGAGGATGTGGGAATATTTTTTTAAAAGGATATCTGAATTCGAATTTCCACTTTTAACATATTAAATGTTTCTGCCCATGTAGAGAACTGTTTTGTTATTTTTATTTTTATTTTTATTTTTATTTTTATGCAATATGTTTTTGTTAGGTGTTTCCAGCAGGTCACATTTTTACACATTCATTTGTTAAGGTTTTAACATAAATTAACGTTTGTAATTATCTTTATAGTGTTACTTTAGTGGTAAAAAATTGATATCATAATATAAAAACAAAATTTAAATATTGTATAAGATAGTTATAAAATGACTATTAAATTACTGTTATTGATAATTATTTCTTATTCTCCTTTTTATTTTTAAATGTATGCAATTTTTTTAAAATAATATAGAATAAACTACTTCTTCAAATAAGGAACATCAAATAAATTATAAAAAAAAAATCTCTAATTCAAATTAAAAAAAAACTAATCAAATTATTTATTTACTAATATTTGTTTATAATAAAATTAAAAATGGTTTGCTCCCAAGATTACCATATATATCGAAATACATTGTAATATTTATGGAGTAGGAAAAACATATTAGTATTTTTACCACATTTTGACAATAGTGTTTTTAATTTTTAAGGGGTATGAGTTCGGATACATGTAGGTATGTATACCTCAATCGTATGCATTCCCGTTTATTAATTTTCGATGTATGTTGGAAACATTTATTTATTTGAACTGTTAAGCTATCTATCTCGCATCCATAATGGACTTTAATCGCATATATCCAAATAAGATCAATTTTTTATTTTATTTTATTTATTTATTTTATTTTTATTTTTATCATCACTAGCTTACATAGTCTACTCCACATCTGTTCAATATTATTTTTCTTCTTAAATATAAGTCTTCTTTAAAAAAAAATTATGTCCCTAAATATGAATTCAATTTTAAATTATTAAATACATTTGTTATCACTTTTTAAATATATTCCTTATTAATAATTAATAATATTAATTAAAAGGTGCCTATTTTTGACTATTTTAAATACATTAGATGTGGTTAAATAAAGGATAATTATTTTTAATTTATATTTATGTTATTTGATAAAAGTTCACATTTATTGAGTTACCACAAGGTCTAAAGCAAGTGGGATATGTGAGTGTTGTAAACTTTGGGGTGTAGAATCAGATTCTTACTCATAAAAAAGAAACATTTTATTCAAAGTAAATATAGATAACGAGTCAAAGAATACTTGTTGAATATATATATATATATATATATATATATATATATATATAAATATTGCTATCTTTAACTACATATCCTTTTAAATATACTTTGACCTCTTATAATTCTCACTCGAGCTTCTTTCGTACCATGTTTAGATTTAGATTTAGATATTCCACTCTATTTTTAGCATATTTTTAGACGCTCTTTAAAAGAATTTCTAAAAATAGTTTATAGTTATTTATATTATAAACTTTGCGGCATTCAAAAATCCCTTACAAAGAGAAAAAAGTAGATATGACATATACATTTGTGGCAGCATAAAACAGACACAAATAATCTAGTTACAAATTTTTGTGGCGGCCAAAATGGACACAAGTATTTTTTATTTAGCATTTGTGAGGGTTTAAGTCGTCGTAAATGATAAAGTTGATTAAATCTACAGTTTATGGAGAATAAAATAGTCACAAATTATTTGTTTTGTGAGGACTTTTGAACGCTACAAATGAATTATTTTCTTGTAGTGTGTGTTAAAGAATAATATAATATTAATTGAAATGACATCTAAAATATGTAATGAAAAATTCACACAGTGACCTCTTAGAGCAAGAACATTTGTTTTACGATGATTGTGCGTCACATGGATGGTTCAATCTAAGAGTCAAATGAGGCAACAACAAAAAAATCCCATTGAGGATGTGTTTAAAAATATAAATGGGAGTATAGCAATTTTGGATGATTCGAATAATATGACCGAAGTCTCTCTCAAAAGTAACATGGATCAACTTCATGTATTTTAACCAATTGCATTCCCAAAACAACACTCATTAATTTTGCAAGTAAGACATTTCACATATCAATGTTACAAATAGGAGTGTTAGTAAACTCTCTTTTCAACACTCTTGTTTGTCATCCATATAGATCTCATCATTTCACGTGAGACTTAAAAAGTGAGATTTAAATAAAGTTCACTCAATAAAAAAGTGAATATTAGAGGGATAGTTGAGAAAAAAAAGTGTTTCTAGTACTTCTCATAATGCAAATAAAATATTTTCATGAAATGACCATCGCGATCTCAATTGAAAGGCACATCAATTTTAAGTTTGACAACATTAAGGAAAGTTTTATCCTAATGGATTAGTTAAGTATCTAAGTACAAAGTGTTCTTTTTTTACCTTATCCTAAAAAAGGAATTGTAGTATAGTCTTCTTCTTCTTCGAAATCTCTCCTAATAGAATCGAGGAGAGCTCTAAAAATACTCATCTAATCACTGAAGTCACAAAATCACAAATTCATCTCGAGTGTGTGAAACAAGATACAATCAAATAGATAGCTTACCTTTAAGTTACATATACAACAAAGTATGGGCCTCAATGTTTCTCCCACTTTCTTTCACTGTTTCTTAACAATAATCAATAATTACTAATATCTATTTTTTCAATAAATTTTATGAAAGAGGTTTAAAGTTTTATTTTTATTACTAATAAATTTTTTTTCTTCTAACATTACTAATTATTGACATTTGTTTATAAAAATAATAATTACTAATAATATATGTTGAAAAGTAAATGACAATATGGTATATACTGATAAAAGAGAAATGATGATAAAATATATATTGACAAAAATGCCCCTATTTTTATTTTAGTCAATTTTATTTCGATTGTTTAATTGTATTTAATTGTTTTATGAATGTGTACATAAATGTTACATTTTTTCATACTTGTGGCCGTGAGTATCTATTTTAATTTAAAATGAAAAACGTTTAATACTCTAATATAAATATTTCTCAATTATAATAATAGAATTAAATTCTAGTAAATAATTAAAATAATGTGTTAATACTCAGTAATCTAATGAGAATTTGATATGTTCCCAGTGTCCTTAACGAGAGAACTAGATAAATGCTGCATATCATAGATGCACTGGTGCAAAGGATATGCTAAAAGTAACATAAGTAAAGTTATTTTACTCCATAATTTTTATTATATGAAAAAATTAAGAATGTAAAGTAACACAAGGGCAAGATAGGCAAATAAAGAAATAAGCACATGTATTTCTACTTTCTTCCGCAAGTTAGAGAAGAAATTCAAAATGTGTAAGACCCACAAGATTTGGGTCTCTCTCCCCAACTTATTTGCTAACGAGTTTGCCTCTCTTTCTTTATTTCTCTCAAACCAATCAGACTCTACATAAAAATTAAATTTAAATTTTTTTAATTTTCTTTAATTAAATAATCGCCTTCGTAGCTCGTATCAACATCTAAATAACCCAACAATGTTATAATTGCACACACCTAAACTTTCCCATCATTGACATTTGAAGAGTTTGTCGAACGTGATGCACGTTTTGCAGAAAATGGCAGAGTATAATAATAACCGTACAAAAAGAAGAGGATTTCTGAATTCTGAAACAGTGCACACAGCATTCTATTTTTCCATGTTCGAGTAAAAGTTCTCACAAATCTCTCATTTCCTTCAACGCTAACAAATTGATTTCATTTTTCACAACAATTCCCTGTTTCTCTACACAAGTACATACCAAATAAAATTTCAATTACATATTAAAAACTACAAATCGCACCTTACATATTAATAGTCCCCTCTTTTCTCCTCCTTCAACAAAAGATAACAACAACTCATTAAGACCTTAAGTTAAATTTCATATCATATTGAGGATTTTTAAATACAAGTACCCAACCACAACTTAAGCCGCAAAAAATAACAGTATATTATATTGCCAAAACTTTAATAAACCAACAATTGCGACTGAATCAGCTGCGATTAATTCTCTCCAATATCAAGAATCGCTACAACACGACTGCTACATATATATATGTAAAACCTTTGTGGTATTATTTCATCATATATGAAAAAATAAACTAAAATAATGTTGAATAGCAAAAAAAAGACTAATTAATGAAGCTAATAATTAGATAGATGATAGAAGTTGGATTGTTGCATCAAAGGAGCAGTGTGGTTGAAAAAGTTAAGTGTCTTGACCCACTTGTCTTGATTCTTCAACAAATGAACCGCAATTGTATCAGCCACAAGTTCATGACTACAAACCGAAGGTGGATCGGGATAATTATACATAGCCCATTTAGCATTATACCTATTTAATCCTCTACGACCCCACCTCATCCAATCTCCAAACACCTTATCTTCTGGACCCTCCACGTGTTTCTTCGGAATATCGGAACCGTGAATCCACTCAACAATATCCCAAGACACTAAAAACCCCATCCCAGACATGTAGTGTTTAAAAGGGTCCATGCTTCCACACGGTATCACAAAACCATAGTATAAATCCTCGCTCGGTAACGGTTTTAATGATTTCACTAAACTGTTGAGCCTCACGTAAGTGTCGTCGTCAGCTTTCATAACGTAATGGTAGGGAGGGTAATTTCGTCCTTTTACTGTTTCGTTGAAAATCGAAGGGAGAGTCGTGAAGAACGTTGAGGTTTTCCCTTTGTTCATATTTTCTGTGCAGTTGAGAATTATGATGTCGTTGTAACGCATGATTTCTAAGGCGATTGTGGTTTTTTGTTCTTCTTTTGTGAGGTTGCAGAAGACGAATTTGACGTCGATTTTTGCGCCTTCGGGGTTTTGTGTTCCGTATACGAGACGGAGGAAGTGGCGTCGGAGGTATTGGTCAGGGAGTGTGAGAATTCCGATGAGGATCCTGATGTCTTCTTGTTGTTTGTTTGAAATGGAAGAAGAGTTTGAGACAGAGCATCGACCGAAACTTACGAGGTTGTCGAATCGAAGTTCGTTTATGGAGGCTAATATGCAGAGGAAGAAGATTGATATGAAACAGTAGAGCATGAAATGTTTACGGTTTGGCTTTGAGGATTTCAGCACCACCATTGTGTTGCTGTTGAAGCTTTACAAATGTCAAAAAGAGAAGAAAAATGAATGTGAATGAAGCAGTGCATGGAAGTTTGGGAATCTGAGTGGTGATGATGTGATACTAATTATAAATTTTCTGAAGTTTCTTAGAGGTAACGCATTGGTGTTCATTTTCGTCTTATTGGGATTTCCCTCTCCCTTTTGACTTGCAAGAAGAGTGTGATCTCATGGATGGACAATAAGTATATTCATTTTACAATAATTAATGTGTTTAATTTTTTCTTCTTCTTAATCTTTCAGTTTTTACGGGAAATAAACTCTAGTAATGTGAATTCAATAGGAAAGTATATAAAGATGAATAAATTTTGAATTTAATATATTTCAAATCAATTCGATGTTAATTGATTGTTTGCTAATTATTTAAAGTGAACCACTTGTTTAATGTGTCATGTAATAAAGTAACGTTTTTAATGAATTTTGATTAAAAACAACTCTTTTAGGAGAATCCTAGTTTAAGTTATTATTAAAATAATTATAGTTTAAATTTTTAGTTGAACTCTCAATTAATAGATTCTAATTTTTTTAGAAATCAAATGGTTAATTACTAACTAAAATTTTATTAGCTTGATTAAAAGTTGGAGAGAAATATATTGTGATGATATAATATTGTCTAACTAGACTATGGATCAGTGTTTGTTTGGGTGTTTCAAAGTATTATATCCATAATATGTGCCTGATGTGGAGCAACTTCATTAACTATTAATTATTAGTTAATTAAACACTGGCGTATGAAAGCAGTATTGAGAAGGTGGAGTTGAACCTAAATGCTGGCTGCAGCAATATTTTGAGTCTTGTTCGCGTGATTTGGATGTAAAGTGGTTTGGTCAACTTTTCGTAATTAGGCATATTTGCATGAACAAAAGGCGTGGACATAAATCACGCCATCCTAGCTTGACTGTGATGCAAGTAACACCATTGACTAGTTAAAATATAGTACTAATTATAATCGTAATTAAGTTTGATCTTATTGGACATTAGTTTTCTACATACACCAGCTTAATTAATTTCACCTTAAAATATGTAAGTCTAGTAATTTTTAGGTATTTAAAGCGTAAATGATCATAATCTTCGTAACTCAATTACACGTAATTTTAATGTAAAGTTTGAACAAAAACTTTTAGAGTGTCAAATTTTTAAAGTTTTAATTGATAAATTAAACATAATATTTTATTGTATATTAAAGTTTTAAGTTATAAATTTATAAGGTGGATATACAAAATTTGAAATATAACTTCATAATAACAATGATTCACTCAAAAGTTGCACAAGTTTATTATAGATAGCGCTACGAGAAAAAATCTAAACGTCATTTCGATGAATTTTTATTATTTTTCTCACAATTTTTTAACCGTACTGATAAAAAACATGTTGATTTGATTTAATTGGGTTGACACTTTAAAAAATTAAGACATTTATTTTATAAAATTCAATATTTTTTAATGCTATATTTTTTATACTAGATTTTTTTACCAAAATATTCCCTTTTTTCAGAAAAGTTAACCAAAATGTCATACTTTCAAATCTTGTTACCAAAATGCCCTACTTTTTAGGGTTAGTGAGAAAACTCTCCTTGGGGGAGCGACCTACTGAAATGCCTAAATTTTCTCCCCTAGTAGGAGGTCGCATCCCCGGCCAGCGACATTCTAAAGGGGTTTTCAAAATTGTTTTTTTTATTATTAGTATATAATTTAGGATTTTTAAATAATAATAATAATTATAATAATAATACATTAATATTAATAATAATAATTACTGTTATTAATTATTATTATTAATTATTATTATCAATGTATTATTATTATTATTAATTATTATGGTTGTTATTATTATTTAAAATTGTTTTAGTTAAAAATAATTATAATTAAAATAAGAAATTATTATAATAATACATTAATTATTATTATTTAATAATACATTAATAATAATAATAATTACTAGTAATAATAATTATTATTATTATTATTATTAATATTAATTATTATGATTGTTATTATTATTATTAATTATTATTATTATTATTATTATAAATATGAAAATACATTAATAATAATAATTATATTAAATAGAAAAATTACATTAACAACGGACAAGATTGGATCTCTGATAAAATGTTTACATTGATTGAAACCAAGTCACATGGATTGGATCATTTATATCCATTGATTCTTTTAATTCAATGGACGAGATTGAATCTTTAATAAACTGTTTTTATTGGTTGAAAACAACTTACATGGATTGGAATACTTATATCCGTTGATTATTTTTAATCAATGTACCATATTGTTTGGAAATGGTACCACGCATGGTCGCAGGCTGGGGGAGCGACCCCCTGAAGACATACGTGTGCTGGGTTTTCCTTCATGGTATTTTGTTTTATATTATTAATGTAATTTTTCTATTTAATATAATTATTATTATTATTATTATTAATGTATTTTCTTATTTATAATAATAATAATAATTAATAATAATAATAATTAATAATAATAACAATCATAATAATTAATATTAATAATAATAATAATTATTAATAATAGTAATTATTATTATTATTAATGTATTATTATAATAATTTCTTATTTTAATTATAATAATTTTTAATTTAATTATAATTATTTTTAATTAAAACAATTTTAAATAATAATAACAACCATAATAATTAATAATAATAATAATTAATAACAATAATTATTATTATTATTAATGTATTATTATTATTATTTAAAAATCCTAAATTATATACAAATAATAAAAAAAACAATTTTGAAAACCCCTTTGGGAGGTCGCTGGCCGGGGATGCGACCTCCTACTAGGGGAAAAAATTTAGGCACTTCAGTAGGTCGCTCTCTCAAAAGTAGGACATTTTGGTAACAAGATTTGAAAGTATGGCATTTTGGTTAACTTTTCTGAAAAAGGGGATATTTTGGTAAAAAATCCTTTTATACTATTAAAATAATTGCATAAACTTTTTTTTTTATGACACACACATACATAAACTACAATGATAAAAACAATATATAAATAATTTAAAAGATATACTTAAATACAACATATTTTTTTATGATAACACTCATATAATATAAAATAAAATATAAAAATAAAAAGTTAACTAATTTCAATTAAAATTTTGAGTCTATCAAATTATTAATTTGATTTTTATATCATAAACAAATCTCACACCATACAATTGTAATTTAAAATAAAAGATATATTATTTGTTTTTTTTTTAAGTGTAATTTTTCTTATGGATTACAAAACAATTATTGAGACTTTGGGGTGACCA
The DNA here is from genome assembly GCA_037974875.1 of Cicer bijugum. Classification (NCBI taxonomy): domain Eukaryota; kingdom Viridiplantae; phylum Streptophyta; class Magnoliopsida; order Fabales; family Fabaceae; genus Cicer; species Cicer bijugum. The sequence continues at coordinate 3,199,029 of JBBPBT010001011.1, read as the reverse complement.
CACTCCAAGTTCAATTTGACCAACATTTTTAAACAGATCAATTAATTTATACCATATGGGAAAAACATCTATACTGTGGAAGATAAGAATTCCATGACGGGCTTTTACGATGGTTGGATGAACAACCAATGTACAAGAAAATGTGGTGATACTTTTTAAATTAAAACTAACTTTTTTCAAATCAGTTGTGCATTTAACCGATACAAAAAGTGATACGGTGACATCTTTTAAATTATCTGTACTACTTTCTACATTGATTAAAAAATTACTAATGTAAATAATTATTTTTTGTTATCTTGGACCAGGTTGAAATTATTCTAATAAAACACTGATGTGAACAATTAAATTTTAAAAATATGTACAAAATTTTTACCGTATTTTTTTGTATTCTTTCTCTTCTTTTTTACACAAAATACTAACATAAAAAAAAAAAACAATGATAAAAAGTTTAAAAAACTATAAGGTTTTCAACGATAAGGAGACATAGTCACTTATGAATATTACAAGGAATTGAGGGTTTTGAGAGTTTAAAGAAGATATCGTCTCACTTATAAACATTACAATGATTAGAGTGTTTCCTAATCATTGTTGCATTGTCTTTCACTAATCAATCAAATAAGATTATAACTATGGTAGATTGGGCAAAATGAGGATCAAAATTAATGATAAATATTTTAGTTGCTCTAATATCTTCTTGTTTATGCACAAATATAAAATTTATGCTTTTATATTTATAATTTTATAAGATTTGGAAGAACTAGGTGTTTGATAATTGTAATGGCTCTTAAGAGGATGATGTTGAACTTGGTGTAGTTAAATACCCCTTCATCACCAATCTAGCACTTATTATATGCAAAAAAAACTTTTTCATCTTTATTATTTAATAGTTCCATATCACATCTACTCCTTTTATTTCTCTCTCGTCTTGAACTACTTTCATAAAATAATGGTAATCTTCATTCATATGCTATATATAGAAAAGGCACAAGGGAAAGCAATCTTGGTCTCATGCTTCCTCGAACTGATAATTGTGCTTATATGTTTTTCATGTTATGTGTCTAGTTGCACATAACCATCAAAATATATTTGCAATGGATCTGGGGAGTTTATGGAAGAATCATTTATCCCCGTCATTCATAAGTAATAATCTTTTAAAAGAAAAGAATCCTCAGTGAAAGGATTTGCATGCAAAAATATAACTAATCCGATACGATCACCTCACATCAAAGTTGTTTAATTCCATCAACTCAATCATCTATATTTATTTTCATGTTGTTGTTATTATATTTTATTACCATTATTATAATTATAATACTAATTACAAACCCGCATAGGGGATACTAATTTTAATGATTAATAACATTAAATGATTTTTTTTTTTAAATTAATTAACATTGTTTATATAAAAAAAGATTTTAATCAAAACCCTAACTCAACCAAACCCAAGCAGGTCGATAAAATAGAATAGAATAGAATAAAATGCAGCGGCAGCCACTTTGGCATTGTGTATCAGAAACAAGTTGGAATCACACTGAGAACTCAAGCTGTCCGGAAAACGCAGTCGGACTAGGTCGTCAGCCGCCAGACACAGTAAGAAACAAAATATGCCTTTTCCCTATTTTTTCTCTGATTCGATTTGCGGCCGCGATAGCTGCCTCTGCATATGCCAACACACCGCATAATTGCGTCGCAGATGAGCATAGTAGAACTCAACTCAACACCGCGATTCCGCGATACTTGTTATTAGGGTTATCGCCACAGTGGACTCCGACGAAGTTCCGGATCCGTTGCGGATCTGTTGTAGACTTATTTATCTCCTCTATATTGACAATTATGACTGTGACGTTGTAGGGTTTGGTGCAGTTCATTCTCACTCATAATGGCCAATGGTCCAGCACCGTTTTCTGAGATTGGCAAAAGGGCAAGAGGTATTATTCCTGCTGCATTACCATTCACTATTTATTTTCCTATATCATTTTCCCCCTTATGCTTTTTATTTGAAAACCCTTTATGATTATATTAGAAGACATTTATGGCCAAACATATAGGTTTTTCGGGGTTGCCAAGCCTTTTATGTTTCCTATCATTCTATCAAGTCACATGTAAATTTTCCTAATTATATATGCTGATGGGTATTAAGTTGTCAATTTTTTTGGTTGTTATGCAGACCTATTGTACAAGGATTATAACTTCGACCACAAGTTTAGCCTGTCGATTCCTAGCTCCAGTGGATTGGTAATTCATATTCCAGTTTTTCAATTTAATTTTTGCCTATAAGTAGACTGTTCAATTTCTCATTTTCGTTTATGCTAGTAAATATAAAATCCTTTCTGCTTGCGGATGCCATAGTTCTATTAGCACACATATACTTGCGTGCGATGTTAACATGATTATTCTTGCATATGCCATATGTCCACTTGTCTATTTTTTCTCTTTAAACCATCTAGTGAAAAAAAGCCAAGATGACGAATGCATATATTTGATATAACAGTAATACATAATTGATTGATGTCGTTGAAATATGAAGATGTGTTTTTATTGTTATAGTCAAACATCATTGGTTGTGGTATTACATTTACTTCAAGACACCATATAGAAATATTGTTTTTTTCAATGTTGTCAATTGAGAATCACGGAAAATAGCGGTTTGTTCAAATTCCGCTATGCTATAGTGTTATAGCGTCGTAATAGCGGCTATTCGATAATACTTTGTACTAAATAGCATCTCAGTGAACGGTTGCAGTTTGTTCAAATTCCACTATGTTATAGCGATATAGTGCTGCTATAGCGGCTATTTGACAATACTGGTTTTTTTTTCTAGGAATCATTGTTTATTCTATTTAAGGTGCTACATCACATATGCTAAACATTGTAAGACCATGTATTGTAAATATCTAAATAGCAAATTATGTGTGCTGACTATCGAAAGAGGATGATATTTGTGGCAAATGAAACTTGTATTAATGTTATGTTTTATCAAATGTAATGTAAATCAGAGAGTAACCTTTAGTCTGTCCTAACTAATGCTGTACCGTGCCAATTTTCCCTTTGGCAGGGTCTTACTGCTACAGGGTTGAAGAAGGATCAATTTTTCTCTGGTGACATAAATACACTTTACAAGAGTGGAAATGTTACAGTGGATGTGAAAGTTGATACGTACTCTAATGTAAGAAGTAGAGATCTTTTTATTTTTCAATCAAATATGTTTCCTTTTATATTTATTGTACAGATACTACTACTGCTCTTAATCTTTTGATTAGAGATTTAAGCAAAAGTTCGAACTAACTAAAAGTTTAAAACTGGTTCAATTATGTATGGCGATTTGAACTAAAACCAGTAGTTAGTATGATGCTTGATTAAAGTTTTTACCATCTCTCGATTATTATCGTGTTTCTTTGTTTTACCTTCTTAGGTATCTACAAAAGTGACTTTGAACGATGTTTTCCGTTGTAAAAAAGTAGCTTTGAGCTTCAATATACCGGATCACAAGTCAGGAAAGGTGAGTGATCTAGCTCTCCCAATTTATGATAGTGTTAATGCATGTTTCATTTCATAAGGCTCAATTTAAGGATGCATTATTTGTATTTGCTCTGGAAAATACTTCAAGTGTTACCTTTAATTCTCTATATGTGGACGTCATAAATGTCATGACTCTGCTGGAGTCTAATCCACACTAGCAAGGAATTGATGATAGAGCTTTTCAAATAAGTTCTTTAGTCAATAAAAGGGATTGCATTCCTCAAGTTATGCTTAAAATGGTGGTTGGTAGCATATCATCAGAAATTGTGAATTGATAAGCCTATGTACCGAATTGTCAAGTTAAAAAATATGGATTTTTTTTGTGTGTGGAGATGTGGAGACAGTTTGTTTCTTTGTGGGAAAGTTACCGGTAATGAGTTGTAAGTAGTAACGGTAATAGTGATAAAATGATTTTATTTCAGCAGTAGGCCTCTCCAGGCATGGAGTGTGGCTGTTTATAGTTGAACATTTGAACATTCCAAAACCCATAATATTGGGGGAGGTTCAGTTTCCTGCAGAAGGATCCTTTTCATATGCTTAGTGAGATGTATGCAATGCATTTACTTAGGCATTCTTACAACATATCTAACTGTGAAATGTTATGTCAGTTGGATGTGCAGTATCTTCATCCTCATGCAGCTGTTGATTCCAGTATTGGATTGAACCCATCCCCTCAATTGGAGCTTTCAGGTGCATTTGGAAGCAAAGATATATGTATGGGTGCTGAAGCTGGATTCAATACAACTTCAGCTTCATTCTCAAAATTTAATGCTGGAATTGCCTTCAATAAACCAGATTTCTCTGCAACACTTATGCTGTAAGTTTTGTTAGTACCTTATTTTCCTGGTTCAGTATCATATCATAATATCTTGTCGTATTTCAATGTTTCATTAACCTAGATTTTTTAATGTTTTCAACTGGAATCTGAGAAGTCCTATTAGAGAGACGAGATAAAATTGTGAATCTTATAAGCATGGCTAGAACTAGCATTGCATTTTTTGGAAACATGACAAGTTGTTTTGATCTTTTTAACCAAAGAAAAAGGAAGGCCTTATTTGGTTTAAGAAAGATGTTATGGTTTCACTAATTATTACATAAGTTACCTCGGTTTCACTTTTTTTTTAAAGATTTAAACAGAAAATACTGGACAAATATTTGAAATGGTAAATTACAATCATAGCCCTTGAGAGAAGCTTGAAATAAATTTCTCTCCCCTTTTATTTCAAAACCTGCACTCCATTCTCTTGATATAAAAAATGTATTACACTTTAGTCTGTTTTATCAAATGAACAAATCTTTTAATGGTAATGGACGAATAAAAATTGCATTTCATCAACTTCTTTCCTTTTTCCATAACTTTTGATTGTATTAGCAGCTAATTTTGAGTACTTCATTTTTTAGGATTTTAGAAAATAAATTGAAGTTTCAATTACCTATTTTTACCTGATTTGAAACTTTGCCCAAAATAATTAATAATCTTTCATCCTTCCATTGTTGAATGCTGATAGTAGTGAATAGAAAATGTTCTCTTAAATTAAGCATGCTCTTTGTTATCATTGAACTCTGAAGCCTAAAAGTTGTTATGAGCAATTGCTACATTCGAGTTGAGCTGAACTAATTGCAGTGCACTGGACTTGAGGGTATTAGCCGTTTTATTTTTGAATTTAAATTGGTTAAAACCACAGTTCAGCAAAGAAAACAAAACACATGCAAATTATTTGCATTTAGATTCACAGATATATCTTCTTCTGCCTCAGTTTTGTAGATAGCAATCTTACAACAGTGTGGATAATTGTATGGTTTGCGTGAAATTTTCTATTAACATTGGGATATTTCAATTTGTTTTTATGAGATCATTTATGGGGACGCGATATCACACAGTTAACACATTGGTAGCACCATAGTCCCATTTAAAATATTTCCCCTCATTGATAACCAATAGATTATGATAAAAAGTCAGAGTTACTTAGACAACACCCCTTTGATATTTGGAGATAGAAGGTCACATTTTACTTAGAATAATGCAAAGGAGATTGATTAGGAGGGATATCCATGAGTGCAATATGAATGGATAGTCTATTGTTTTCTTTTCCAGTTTTTTTGTGACGTACTTTTGCTTACAGTTTGTGAAAGATGCCTTTGCTTTCAGAAGTGGTAGGATTCAGGACATGGATTTACCTGTTTCAACAGGGTATGTCATTCGTATAACAATATCATCGACTCACTGTTTATGCAGGGCTGATAAAGGAGAGTCTTTGAAGGCATCTTACATACATTTTGTGGGTCGCCCGGATGGCTTAACAATTGCTGCTGAAATGGCTCACAGGTTTTCCACCTTTGAGAATAGGTTTACCATTGGGAGCTCACAGTCAATAGATCCGAAAACAATTTTGAAGACTCGATTCAGTGATGATGGTAAAGCTTCCTTCCAATGCCAACGAGCGTGGAGACCAAATTCACTCATAACCCTATCTGCTGAGTATGACTCCACAAAGATATTTGGTTCACCCGCCAAATTTGGTCTTGCTCTTTCTCTAAAGCCTTAAATCGGTTTGCCAATTAAATCTTATTCAATGACATATTAACTTTACCATTCTATCATTTTCATTGTTTCCAATACCCCTGGTGGGATGTTTTAAGCCCCTATCATATCATAAGATAAACTACAGGAATCAGTATCATTTGTGAATCTTCTAAAGCCAAACGGGGAAAGAGACCCAGTTTTGAAAACTTGATGATTAGAATTTTTGTAGCCGATTTCTAGTACTACCATTCAGTTTCTGGCATATGATTTTGTGGCCAAATTCTATTTATTTCAGTGATTCATGGTCGGGTGGGGAGTGTATGCCTGGGGTTTAATTTCATTATTTTAGGTAACATCTTCTCATATGGCTCTACTGTGGTTTATTATTCTATTTCTTCAGCACTTCATATATGGAATAATACGCACCCCAAACATTTGAATGATTGCAATTTATATGTTTTATATACTAAGGATGTAGTATGAATAGGAGTAAAAGAGGTGCTGTAGATGGATACATATGGTGGATGTGAATAATTTCAACGGTATGTATTATCTTTTTTGAGGTGGTTACATTTTGGATATTGGTGTGTTGTAATTACCGTTGATTTCCAAGGGCCCGTTTGATTATAGTATTTGTCTATGTATGATGATGAACAAGACTTGTATCAGATTCATTGCAATTCCATTTGTGTTCATAAAGTAAAAAACCACGCCTTGTAAGTTTATGCCAAACCTGCAGTTGCTACGACGTTAACATATATTTGTTCATAGGTTGTTGGATATTCAACTGACAATCGAGTGATATTCAGCCGTACCAAAGCAATGCTGTCTTGCATTATTTTCAAATGAAATTAGCTGCACTCAGGAAGATCTCACAAAGATTGGAGCTTCTTGAAGCACAAACTTCAATTTTATAATACATTTTTGATGTGGGATAAACTGTAGCCTGTGATTGAGAGGCTATACTTCTAGTATGCAACTCCCTCTAGTCCAAACCTTTAGTTGTTTAAGGCTTTTTTAAAACAAATATATGCAAAAGGATCCCATGGCCAAAAAGAAAAGTACACCTTGGCTGCAATGTATCATTTGCAGCCTTTGAAAATGTAATTAAATAAAAAGAAAAATACTTAATTGATATTCCTAAGCATCAAAATACATTTAATGTGTTAATTTTCAATTTCAAAAATATTAATAAAAATTATACTAGAATCCTGTAATAAAATATTAATAAAATATTAATAAAAAATTATACTTGTATTATCCAATCTGAGTAATTATTATTTAGGGGTATATTTGTAAAAATATGTCAAATATATTAAATTGAATTTCACTAAAATAAAACAAAACTTCAATTTCTTCTTCTTCAAATTCAAATCTGATATTTTTTACTCTATCATATTATTTGTGTAAGGAATGGTTGTACAAAATTATTTGTGTAAATAGGAGTTAATAATACAAATTTTTTAATTGTGGTT
>JBBPBT010001011.1:3153878-3168863 GCA_037974875.1 Cicer bijugum | reverse complement strand
AAAAATATCTTAATATGATATTTTTCAAATAAGACGCAGAACTATTGAGAATTTCAAGTCTTACATACTAGTTTTATCTTTGATATCTATGTTTCTACATATATTGTTGATTATTTAAACATATATAAACGGCATTAGCAATTAATATTTAAATATAACTAAATCACATTGAATTTAAAAATTTCACAATAATAATTTTAAACATTAGCAATTAATATTTTTTTATAAAAATTTAACCTTTACAGGAAATAATTAATTTATATTCCTACCATAACATGTATTGCATTATACAAGATGTAAAATAATAGGGGTATTTTATAAAACAATAATAAATTAATATAATAAAATAATTTGAAAATAATTCTATAAAAAAGGCCATCTTTTTCAAAAGTTCCATATTTAGATATTGAGGCAACTAAGTAGTAGTACTTGCAATTGCTATTATGGCTAAGTAGGTTGTACAAGCCGGATTAACCAGCTTAACTTGCATTTTTAGCAGGCGGGTTAGGATTTTCAATCCTTCAACCTCTTTTGTTAATCCTACATAACCTATTAAGTCAGTTTCTATCCAATTAATTACGTGACTTTCATATGTATTTTTTTAACAATGTATACTACTTTTTTCTTCTTCTTGTGGACCTATCCATCTCACTTGAACATATTTGTAAATATTTTATTTTTATTGTGTTATGATTGCAACCTACAATAGGGTGAGGTTTTAACATACTATTTTAGAGATGACTTTTAGGCGAGTTATGCTTACAAGTCTTTTGTCGTCGAAGAGGATTTTTTTTCAAATTAAAATTATTTTGAAGCTTTTTAGTTTTTTTTTTTTTTTTAATCTCAGATGGTTAATCTCTTAGACTCTTACGCACAACCCTTTAACCACGTGGCCCTTAACGACGCATTGGGCTTGTTTGCGTAACTCTCCTTATTGTCAACAGAGTTGAAGGAGGTATTTACAAGCTATGGTCAAGGTGGTGTTAGATCAAACTCGGTCTATTATGATTCACCAATGGATTGATTTCTAAAAATTATGACTTATCATGGATCATTGTGAGTCCACTCTCACGGAACCCATCGGTTGAATCAGGTTTCCCCACGTTAAGGCCGTCTAAAGTAATAACCGATTAAAAAATATTCAATTTGTTTATAAAATGTATTCATTTGTCTTTTGTTTGTTTTGTTTTTCATTATATAATCAGTTATGGATGCATTCTTTTTCTTAATTTTTAACAAAAAAAATAGTTTTACATTTTTCGAATTTATAGATTTTTTTTAATATTTTTTTGTTTATAGAAAAAAGAGAAAACCAACTCACCCAATCCATTAAAATTATTTCCCGCTCTCTATTAATTGAAGACACTTGATAGTAAAAGGGATGGCGAGGGAGATAATTACAGCTATTATTCTTCATGGAAAAAATCACAGAAAATGAGTTTAATCCCTTTAAATAAAGAAACAACTTTTGGTGGATGTAAAATATAGATCAAGACAAGTTTTTGCCTAAACGAACATTTATCTACAAACCATCATTTTATGTATTTACATGTAGTGTTTATATGAGGAGTTGATATTAATGTTTTTTATGCAAATAACTAGTGTAGTAGAGTGAAAAACAGGTTGGTTTGTATCCTATTAATTTGACTAATTATTAACAAATAGAAGACGTAAATTGATTCCTTCATCTTTTGCTAAAGAGTTTATCTATAAGACTGAAACCTTAAGATATTGTTTATCTATAAGACTGAAACCTTAAGATATTGCAGGGACAAACAAACGTGTTAATGAAAAATAAATGTTGAGCTAAAATATCTTATGTGGTATTTGAAAAAGTTTAAGTTGAATTACTTATTTTATATTAAATAATAAAAATGCAATTGAATTGAATGAACGATCATGAATATTTTAAAAAGAAGTATTATTAAAAAATAGAAGGTTAAAATACATTAATAGTTGTAGAAGAAAGATAAATTACAATTTATAGGTTAATTGTTTTGGGACCAAATTGTCGCCCTTTATATTTGTTATAAGGGATCAACTTGTCCCTTGAGTTCTACAATTATGAGCGTGATCTTAATAATACCAAGTGTACAACAAACTCAACAAAGTCACATTTTAGGAAGAAAAAAACTATCGATGCCGCAAATTTCATAATTAGATTAACATGTTTTGATTTATGTTATTGTAAGGACTAAACATTGTACTTTATGATGGGATGACTTGATTTCACAAAATTTACCGTAGAAGAGAAGTTGAGATTGAAAACGAAATTTTAAATTTGTGTGGTTCTACATTTGGAGCAAGTTAATTTTAATATGTTTGATTTCTTTTAAATAAAATTAATTTTGTTTTTATGATTAATTTTAATTTAAAATTAAAATTTATAATTCTATAGTCTATATATAACTTCTACCTAAATATCTAAACATTAAATCAACTTAAATAAAATCAATTTTATAAAATGAAAATTTTCTAACAGATAAACCAAACATGTACTAGACCTTTTAATTGTTAGAGAGGGAATGTGGATGTAAAATTGGGGTCGTAGGTAGTGGCTGCCTAGAGCAAAATGTGACCAAACATAATAGGCCCATCAGCCCACAAACATAAAGAATAACATAATAGGCCCATTAATTTTGCACTTTTAATTCACATTGTATTTAAACTTTCGTTTTATCTTTTTTTACTGCATCATATTCAATTTATGTTCTGAAATGCAAATGTATTTCAGAAAATTTAAATTTTATATTATGAATTTTTTTTGAAAATTTTCAAATCATAAATATATTATATCAAGTTAGAATTTTGTATTTTTGAAAAATATTTTTTAGTTATGAAAGACAAATATGTTCAGAAAATTTGAAAAAAAATCTTTCAAAATATAAATATTTATAAAAATTCAAACTTTATATTTTTTAAAAACAGTAAAATTTTCCAAATACTATGGCATCATATCACAGTTTTTTGCATTTATTTATCAGAGTTGCATCAGGGCCATGTTAAATTTCCCTATCAGAAAAGCAAAAATAAAAAATAAAAAAATAAAAAATAAAAACCCAAAACCAGACAAGAAGCGAAAGAGTATAATGGACCATCATGATGATGGCAACTGCATAGCCGTTGGATCCATATAATTTCCAAGACTGCGAGGGCAAAGCTCCGAACAAGCTACATAACTATTTCTTGCCGCTCAATTTCCTTCTCACTTCCTCCATTGGCGACTTCAGTCGAGAGAGAAGCTTACGGCAAAGTAAACTTCACTCTCTTCTCCATTCTTAGCATTTCTAAAGCTATCGCAACTTCTTTTGGAGCCTACTGTGTTCTGGTACCTTTTTCTTCTCAAATTCTAATATCAATTCTTGTTCGTTATCATTATTTGTATGTTTCAAACGAAATTGAGTAATGCGTACTCATTATAAATACTAACAAGGATCGCGGAAATTCAATTTGTTCTTCGCTTTTCGCCTACATGATTATGAATATATGATATTCATTTCCTACTCTATATTCAATATTCAATATTCAATATTCAATATTCAATTCTCTGTGATTGTGTAGAGTACGTACTAGAATGCCTTTGCCTAGGGTTTGTGCATGATACAAGTATACACATTGCCAGAAATACAAGACTATGTTGGAATGGAAAATAATTTGATTAAGATACGGTGTTCTTCATACCTTGATTATTAGATCAACTAGTTAGTTATCCTTGATAATTAGTTAGTTACACATGTTAGCTGATCTAGTATAGTTAATCTAGTCTTAACGCTGTTAATGATAAATCAGGGATAGTGATTCATAGGTTTTCGATGAGGAACTCCTGCTTATGTTCTGGTATTGACTTGAGATTATTGTCTGACTTCTAACTATTGAATGCAGTTGCAGTGATGGATACTGATGAGGAGTGCTCAATTGTTCTTGAGTTATCTGAAAACGATCCTTTCTTTGATAAAAAGAAGGTAAATATAAGATAATCGAGTTATTTTTTAAATGCTGTTTAAGTTTATGCTTTTTTGTTTCTAAACTTTATAGTTCATAGCTAATTTGTGTTTGTTATAAAATTTCCTTAATCAGTAAAAAGTGATGCGAGTCTTCCATATGACATGATTAAATAAAATGCATATTCGTAAGAAAAAATTCTGTAATTGTTTCAAATTAAGGAGTTTCAAATATGAGAAAAATTAAGCAGCTAAGAGCAGCAAACTACTCCAAGTTAATATAAGTGTAAAACTTAAACGCCATATAATTTCACAATGATTAAGTCACTAAGATATGCTAATATCTGCCTCTTGTTTATCTTTTTTGGGGATTTCCTTAATTGCTATGATTTTATTGAACTAAAGTTCCAAGCCTTTTCTACTATAACAACTAATCTGGATCGTTTTATCAGAAATTACTACAAAGTAAGGGGTTTAGTTCCAAGGAACGAATATATCTCAGGTGCTCCTCAGGACCTGATTGGATGAATGATACTGTAAGGATCTTACTCCAGATTGCAAGAATCATGCAGCTAAATGAGGTTACTTCTTTTTCTCCTCTCCGATTCTGATATATACTCTAATACACAGTATAACTCTAAGGAGAAACTATAGTTAGGGGGTTGTGGTAGTCTTCTTTGGATTCCCCACACATCTTTAGGTCAAAAGATTCATTTTACTCTTCAAATAATATATGATCAAAGTATCATTCTTATCTATTTAACAAGTAGAAAACTGAAATGCACTGTATTCTCATCTATTCAGCTGGAACTCTATTTTGCTGAAGATGACACAAAAGTGGAGTTTTACAGCCCCAGGAATGAGTTGGAGGCTCTCAATTCAATTGTTTTGCTCACCAACAAATCACTTTCTAGTTGTACAGATTTCCATACAAATATCTTGCAAGGTGTAAGGGAAACAATTCTTGATTTAATTTCTGATTTTGGGGACCAAAATAATGTGAAGGGAGTAATTGAAAAATACCAAAGTCATGACCAAGAAGAATGCCTGGTTGAGTGGGGTAAAAGCCACGGGGTAAAGACACAATTAAAGATAGCTTGTAAGTTTCATTGTGATTGTGTGATTTTCAATTGGTTTCTCACTTAAGAATGTTTTCTTTCCTTTCACATGTATTATCTGTAAGATATGTAATACATATTTTCTTCTCCTCTTAATTTACACAGATGTTGAAGGAGCAGGTCGGGGCATGATAGCAGGGAAAGATTTAAAAGTTGGAGATATTGCTTTAGAAATTCCTGCGTCCATTATCATTTCTGAGGAGCTTGTGCTTGAAACTGATATGGTATGTGCCCTTGTTCAAAAAGTGAAAGTATTTTATTTAAAACGGTGATATATTGTTTCTGAGTTAAATTGGATATAAATGCCTATTTTATACTGCACCTCATTTATCTTCTGCTTTGAGAATATAAATGTCACATAGGAATAGGATGCAAGTTAAAATGTCCATCCTTATGTACTTAATAACTGATATAAGTGTCCTTATCCAATTCAGTATCGGCTCTTAAAAGAGATTGATGGCATATCTTCTGAGACAATATTGCTATTATGGAGTATGAAAGAGAAGTACAACTGTGATTCAAAATTCAAAACTTACTTTCACACGCTTCCAGAAAAATTTAATACAGGTAAGCGTACTAGACTATACATAGATATAAATTTTACGCAGATCACCAATATTACAAATCACTGTGATGCAAAACACTACCTTTATACTTGAAGAACTTGTGCTTTATAGGGCTTTGAACAATACATACTAAAGTAACTCCAAATTCAAAGGAGCTGTGAGATGCAAGAGTAATGGAACTGTTGAGTAGGGCACTTATTGTGTGATGGAAGAGTTAGTGATGTTTCTATCTAATTGAAGCAAGAGTTATTTATGTGTGAAGTACAATTTTTATGCTTCAGTTTAGTTGTTTTGGCCTTATATACTAGAGTGGTATGCCTTTACTTTTAAGCTTGAGGAAGTGGATACATTGTCAGTAGGTTTCTGTTGAGGGATATCATTTTTGTGAAATTGCTTGCTTCATGGTTAGGGAGACTTGCAACAAACAGGCCTTGCTTGTTTCACGACACACGATGAAATATTTTGTGAAAAACGTGTAATCCATACAGTTTTTATTTGATGGTTTATTCATTCACACATTATTGGTTTATTATAAAAGAAACCTGATGCACTTGAAGGATATTAATATTATAACAACAACTTGATGATCAACATATCAAAAAAGGGGGGGTCATGGTTGTCTGACATGGTATGTTTAACCATCAAAATTATACAATTATATATATAGCATATCAAGTGAGAGGAAATGTTATTGTGAGAGGTGAGAGCTTTAGATTTGAGCCAGCGGTTGAGATCTTATTTTCCCCAAAAGACCTACACTTCATTTATCTTTATTGCCATGTACGCGCGCGTGAAAATTATGTAACCACTCCCAGTATATACTTTCTCCCCCGTTGTTTTTTTTCTTCTTCTTTGTTGATTAATCAATTGTGCAGAAATTCAATTATACACTAATTCAAATCATTCATCTTTTTTCTTGTCAATGACATCTTTCTCCCTCTTTTCTCTCACAACCCTATCCTTTTTTTTTTTTTTTTTTTTTCTATTGCCCCATTTGAAAGTGTTGATTTTCGATTCAGTTGCATTGCAACTAGGTAGATCTGAGACATTGAAGATCTTTATCAGCAGCATGAAGAAAAAAATGTTAGATATAGAGGGGGTTGGATTTGAGACTATAGAGATTTTTTTTTCTATTGATGATGAAAGGGTTGAGTTTCAAAACTTTTATAATGGGAAAACTAAGAAATCTTCACCATGCAATTGTATATGAATACTAGCTCCTTCCTCTGTTGTTTCATTCTTCCAGGAATTTTTTTTCTGAAATGGATTGAGAGCGTGAAACGAGAAAAGAGAAAGAAAAAAGTAAAGTAGGTGCGTAGGGGAGTGAATAAAATGGTATGTGCAGATTAAGGAATTTAAATCTAATGGCTATGATTTAATGCTCTCACCTCTCACAATAACACTTGCTTTCACTTGATAGATATGTCCCATATTTATATATATATTTATGTGTATATATATATGCCCACTGTAAAGCGGAAGAGCTATGAGATGATTCAATATTAAGTACAAGCGTATGATGAGGTTGAGAATTGTATGTCAGATGATACACGTTTATTTGCTAGTCTTTCTTGGAGTTTTCTGGTTTTTTGACACGTTCTTCCTCTTGATGTATTCTTATACTCAAATTATAGTTAATAATAAGTTCATTTTTATTAAATGACATTAATGAAACTATTTGTTCATGAATTGTGACCTTCTGGTATCGTGCTGAAGTTTATGTCTGATTGTATTGCAAATTTGCAACCATTAAGTGCACCAAATTATATATCAAGAGAAAAGTTAACCAGTTACCTAGGCTAATTAGATGGGCTGAGGTATAGAAAAGTGTAACATTAAGTATATAGCATATTTGTCTGGAAATCACTGTCCACTGACCTTTATTATATTTCCTTTCCCTGCTTTTTCAAATATCTCTTGTATTTAATTTGCAGGATTGAGTTTTGGGATTGAAGCAATTACAATGTTAGATGGAACCTTGCTGTTTGAAGAGATAATGCAAGCAAGACAGGTAATCAGTTCTGACCTTTTTATTGTTTTTAGATCGCAGGTTCTGCCTTCCTTTGAGGAGCAGTAAAGTTATTAAACTTAAGTAATTAGTTTATTCAGGATTTAAATGGAGAGATTGAAACTGAACATTGATAGTTAGAATGTAAAAAAAAAAGAATAGAAAACTATTGTATTGAATTAAGTAAAGTTAAAGTTATTAAACTTAAGTAATTAGTTTATCCAAGGATTTCCCCTTTTGGAAAGGATTTGTCCTTTTGCTGACAAGCTATTAAATGTATAGAACTGTGTTGCTCTCAGTTAGGATATAGAAATAAGGATAATTATGAGTTTGTTAGTGGTGGTGTTCGTAGGTTGTTAGTAGTTGTATAAATGTAACTGTTTT
This sequence comes from Cicer bijugum, assembly GCA_037974875.1. NCBI lineage: Eukaryota > Viridiplantae > Streptophyta > Magnoliopsida > Fabales > Fabaceae > Cicer > Cicer bijugum. Next base: position 3,160,846 of record JBBPBT010001011.1, on the reverse strand, counting down.
GGTGGTTGTTATTAGTTAGTTACTTGGACCTAATCTCTATCCTAATGTATTGGAAGTCTTTAAATGGAAGCTTCCACTCCTTAAGAAATAATCTTTTAGCAACTTTAGTAATTAAGTGGTGTAAACCATTGTAGGAGTGTATCCGCTTTTGTGTATCATTTTTTTTAGAGTCTCTCCAATCATTCTTAATTTTTTTCTAAATATTAGTGTTCTTCCTCTAAATCATTGGAATCCAATTCTTGAGTTCCTAAAAATTGGTCTGACTTGCTGGATCTTGAGGGAGCGCCAATGTTAATGGAAATGGAGGATTGGTGGGCCAAGAAGGTGGAGCTGCCCAACTTTTCAGGGACTGATCCTGTTGGATGGGTTGCAAGGGCTGTAAAGTTCTTTGTGGAGCATGAAATTTATGGATTCGATAGAGTGCAGTGGGCGTTCATGAACTTGGATGCTTCGATACTATTTTGGTTTCGTTCTTGGGATCAAGAAGACCCAATCCAACTTGGGAATCTTTTTTCACAGGTTTGATCCGTATATTTGGAAGGATAAACAATGGTTGTAAGGCAGAGGAAGACAAAACCCACAAATAAATTCTTGGTGAAATGGTAAAACAAGAAGAGAAAGGTAAACACAAGGATGACAAAACCGGTTCTTGGTCTCAAGATTCTGACCAGCAACGTGTCTGTCAAAACAGTCGGTCGTCAATCTGCTTGTAGAGAACTACGGGCATACTGCATCACTGGCATTAGTCGAGCCACCACATCTGCTGGAACAGCTCGATCACTTTGAGGCGGAGAAGGAGAAATGGGTCAGTAAACGTCACAAACTGATGCAACAACTGAAGACAGATGTAGAGCTACTGAAGGAGGAAATAGAAGAAAGAGTGGAATCAAGGAATTAATTCTGGTATCAAGAAATAAATCAAGAACAGTGTCAGAACAGTTTCTGATCAGTCTGGTGCCCTGTAAAATCAAAGTCCACTACTGAGATGGAAGACTCTATCAAGAACAGACATACAACATCAACAAGCCAGAATCAATTGACGGAAAAAGTTTCCAAGATTTGTGATGAAAGCCACAAAGGGTTGTTGAGGGAGAGCTAGTGGTTCGTGTTAGGTGGAAAGGCAAAGTACAACGAGAAGCAGAATTGTGGTAGTGACGAGACCCATTCTGGGTTTCAAAGGATTCTTACCGGCCTTATATCTTTGTCTGAACCGTCAAATCAAGAATTGTGCTTGTCAACTTAGGAGATCCAAGCACCTCCGCCAGAACTATTGGACGTCGAAAAGCTTAAGGTGAACGTTGCAAACACCAAAATCAGCGCATATAGTACACATCAATACAGGAGGCAGCAACAGTGCTATGTTTTTTGGCTAAAAACAGCATCCAAAACAGATCATATAGTATAAGCTCCAGCAGAAGGAATTCCTTTGGTGGCAGCAGGTTCATCAAGCTTCCAACAAGGGGATCCTGGAGGAGATTTTTTATTTTTAAATTTTAACCATTGGACAAAAATTTAGTATATGTCTACCTTGAGGACAAGGTTGTTTTGAAGAGGGGTGTATTGTTAGGATATATAAATAGGAATAATTAGGAGTTTATTAGTGGTGGTATAGGTGTAATTGTTTTGGTGTTTGTTATTAGTTAGTTACCTGGACCTAATCCCTATCCTAATGTATTGGAAGTCTTTAAGTAGAAGCTTCCACCCCTTTAGAAATCATCTTTTAACAACTTTAGAAATTGAGTGGTGTAAACCATTGCAGAAGCGTATTTGCTTGTGTATCATGTTCTTGGAGAAATTCTCTCATATTATTTCTTTTTTTTTCTTCTAAATAGTAGTGTTCTTCCTTTAAATCATTGGAATCCAATTCTTGGGTTCCTAGCACTATTTTTTCTGTTTATGCATAATATTCCATCTAACTAACCATCTACCCTAAATAATCCTAACTACTCTCTAATCCCCCTTTAACCAAAAATAAACCCTCTAATCCCCCTTTAACCAAAAATAAACCCTCTAATCCCCCTTTATTCTTTATCCGATTCATTTGAAAATTAAAACAATATGAGCTACAGATAGATATTATCCTTAAACATACAGCTTGTTTAAATGAGGGCTCATTTAAGGATCTGCCCTGTTGCTTGGCTCATATTGCTGGTACTACTAATGATGCTGAGAGTTGCAGAAAGATAAAAGCTTCCTTGGAGAGACTTGTTTACATTAAAACAGAGCACATATTCATCTTTTAGGGGATGAGAGTGTTATTTAAACATCACTCAAAGAACGGGGAATCTATTTATCCTAATGTATAAGGTCTAGCAGCACCTGTGCTCCTATCTAGTATCTATTATTCTTTCATGAAGTGACAATCAAATTAGAAATGATAATATTCTCATCTTTGTACATGTTTGTTACTGATTAATTGTACTTCTAGTGCTAAAGGTTGCCCGCATAAAAGAAAAAGAGAGATATTATTGTAATATTATTATTATTATAGGAAAGATTACGGGTAGTAGTAGAACTGGTGTTTAGCAGCAACAGGAAACAATTCTACTCATCGTATCCAAGCAAGAGAGGTTGGGAGTCGAGCAAGAGAATTAGAGTCACTGCCTGGTTCCTGTTTTGGTTTTGGATATCCAGGTAATTTGATAGAAATAGTAAGAAATTACTAGTAGCTCAATAACAGAAAACAAGATATAACAGTATCAATGGAGTAAATGGATATGTGTATTAATGGAAATAAGGACTGGGAACCAATACAAAGGATAATTCCAGAGCCTAGCCCCTAACGAGAGAATAGTTATTCTCCTAAAGCACTAATAAGCTAATGACTACTCTCCTCTCCTATTCTCCCACGTCCCCCTCTGTACATATACCTCCATAACAGAATCACATGGGACCTACTGCCACCTCATTAACCAACTTCTCCTTCTCTCTCTCTTGGTCCACTTTCTTTCTTCTAGAATAAACCCTCCATATAGCAGGCCTCTTTGCAGCAAGGCCTACCTCTGTTTCAGGCCCATTATTCAGGTTCCTATCATAATTGGATATGGGTATCCAACATGATGATGCTATGGATTGGATTAAAAACCTAACTACATTTGTCCAGATTTTTTATTACCGGATTTGGTTATGGTTGAGCTGCTAATCCAGTTAAAATGAACAGCCTTAATATTTTCATAGGATAATAGGATTTGAATTCTTTTTCATTTTGAATGACAACACATCGTGTCAAAATGAAACAAATACATGTACTATTAAAAAATGAAAAGTTCAAAAACTGCATGTGATTTGCGAGTATGTGATTCCACAAGAATACGCCTATAGCTTTGTTCTATACTTCATATAGGATACGATATATTTTTTTAGTTTTTTAATGATCTAATGCTTAGTTTTGTTCCTGATATTGTAATGTGATGCCAGTCACGTGCTACTAAAAAGTGAAAGGTTAAAACCTACATGTGACTTGCAAGTATGTGCTTCGGCAGGAACACACCTACAGCTTTGGTTCTATAATTTTTTAGGATAGGATTTTTTAAATTTGTTTTTTCATGATGCTTAGTTTGGTTCTTGATAATGTGATGTGTTGCCAATGATAGGGAAATTGACTTACGATTAATTCATATGTGCCATGTGGAAGAAGCAAGCAACACAGGTGTTGGGTTTGGTTCAATTCACACGACCAATTAATATGAAGTCAAAAAGAAAAAACTTCGGTAGGATGTGAAAATAGGATCAACGAAGGTGTTTGTGTACTGTTCTTCTTGACGCGTTACTTATGTGGTTGATCATCTGCCACGTGTAAGGGTGTAAGGATAGTATCATCCACGCAACTGGTCTTAAATTTGGCTTTATGCATTAACCAGTTGTAAACCCATTGAGAACTGGATCAAAGAAATAAAGTAGTTAGATTTAATAACCAAACCATATAAATGGAGAGAAGAGGGATTTGGTTAAGATTTTTGGAAAAACCTGTCCATGAACACCCATACCATTTAAACAATGACATTTACGTTGTTTTTTCCTTTTTGTGGCAGCACCTGCATGCTCAGTATGATGAGTTGATTCCTGCTTTGTGCAATGGTTATCCTGATATATTTCCTCCAGAGCTGTACACGTGGGAGAAATTTTTATGGGCATGTGAACTTTGGTATTCCAATAGCATGAAGATAATGTATTCAGATGGGAAGCTGAGGACATGTTTGATCCCTCTTGCTGGCTTTCTTAATCATTCAGTATGTGAATTCTTCTTGTTGCATCCATGTAAATTCTCTCTTTCTCATTTTTTTTCTCTCCTTCCGCCCTCTTTCGTTTTGAATATGCTGTATTTATCACGTTCATTAAGTAATTAGGAACTTAAAGATAATGGAATTTCAAAACAGAATGACTGTTAATTACCTTTTCAAGAATAGCATACTCTTCTGGGACTGAGATGGAATTTCTTGGTTTACTACTGGATATATATATATATATATATATATATATATATATATATATATTAGATCTTTAACGCAAGTCGATGCTACCCATGCTTGATGATATTTACAAATTAATTGTTAATTCCTGTACTGGAGTGAGCTGTTCTTGATATCAACGATGATGTTTTTTACATTTGCTTACTTGCTCGTGAATTGCCTGGTTTATAGTAATATCTAAATATAAGTTCTCTGGTTTATAATGTTGCTGATTGTACACATTATTTTTATTGTTTGTCAGTTGCTTGAGGTTTTTGTACTGTAACGAGGCAATGTTGTGGGCCTCTATATGTTATTTTTCTTATTTCACTTTTGGTTTCTGACAACAGCTGCACCCACATATTATGCACTATGGCAAAGTAGATCCTTCAACAAGTTCATTGAAATTTTGTCTATCAAGACCATGCAGATCTGGAGAAGAATGCTGCTTAAGCTACGGGAACTTATCCAGCTCTCATTTAATAACATTTTATGGTTTCTTACCTCAAGGAGACAACCCATATGACGTCATTCCTTTAGGTAATATGATCGCCCTATTCCCTTCTAGCCATACGTATCTCAATTCTCAAGTCACATCCCTTGCAGAATTTAATGGGTCTTTATTGTAAGTTTACTGAGCTGGTGCTGTATATCAGATAAATATTCTAATTGTTATTTGCAGACATTGATGGTTCTGATGTTGATTCTATTGAGGATAAACCTGTGGCTAATTGGGCGATTCACATGGTGCGTGGTACTTGGCTCTCTACCAATCACGACATATTCTATTATGGCCTTCCCTCTCCATTATTGGATCATCTTCGGAGATCTCGAAGTCCTTTGCTGCAAACAAAGACTTTTGTACTGTTCTTTCTCCTTCTAATCTTAATTTGCTTTCAAACATTTATATTTTACCCAAAGTTCTTACTCTGAAAGTTTTCTATGTATTGCATTGTTTAATTTGTTTGACCTTCTGCATAGAAAGAAAACATAAAATAAAATGCCCTTAAATGCTTACTTAAACGCATATTGGGCAAAATTCATATTTCCTACTATAGTTTAAATACTACATAGTTCACCAAATTTTACTGAAATCACCTTTTAACCTACAAAATATTTTTCTTCCACAGTTGCAAGGAAACCTAGAAAATGAGCTGGAAGTTCTTGGAGATCTTACATACATCTTTGATGACATGATGGACAATATGGGCGATATCGATCTTGATAACAGGTGAAGGCCATAGTGTATCTGATTTAGATTTTAATTAATGGAATGATTTTGAAAAAATTCAGGTTAAATAATTGATTTTAAAAAAGTGGAGGATAAAAGAATTGATTTGTATTAGGTAATGATGATATTTTAAAAGCGATTTTAGAAAAATTGATTCTGTTTGGATCATCATTTTTTAGGTTTAAAAATAACTTAAGTCTCATAAGAATCAATTCTATTCACTGAAAAACTAAAAAATTACATCTCTTAAAATCAATTCTAGTCACTTATCCACCAAACTTTTATCCCAACAGCCAAGTTACTGCATAATTTTTCGTAGACTCTAATTGAAATCAAGAAAAGTTGTATTCAGCTGTTACCCAAACACACATTTTGTCGGTAATTTACTGAATAAATCATGAAGTTATTTCTGATGACATAATATTTTTGTGGTTCTAGAGAAAGCTTCAATTGGGATGAAAAATTGGCCGTGGATTATAAAAATCTACAAAGACGAATTGCCCATTCTGTGTCAACTTCATGTCATAATGGGTTCAACATGTTGAAGAATGAACTTCTCAAGTGCATGGCTGAAGACATCCTAGGCTAATTGCTCCAAGCAGTATATGGTCACTTGGATCTTAGTTTAGATTTAGATATATTGATTGATGATAAAAATCAAAATGAGTTTTGCTGTCATTCGGTGTATGGCACGGTGCAGCTCGTAATGTCTTCCTCGGTTTGAAAAGTGGTTTAGTTCCAGAATATTTTTCAGGGATACTAGTGTAAGAATTTGCTTGCTATTGACGCCGCGTATATTCTTTTGAAAGTGTGTAGTCTATATAGTATAAAAACTACCATGTAAAATGCCTCCGATTCGCTTAAAGAAAATATGCTCGTTACATTACATCTGAGATGTGTGGTTACTAATAATGATTGGTCACATCCACATCAATATATGAAAAACCCGTAAAATGATCTAAAAAAAATTAAAAACAGTAAAAATTCGAATATTATTGAATGAATTTAGATTTTTAATTTTTTTTATTATTTTTTTTTATAAAAATTGCTTAGATTGAATTTTAATTTTTTTTTTAAAAATTGAACTAAATCATTGTATTTATAAATTTTTATTTTTTATTTTTATTAATATAAAATATTATAGTAAACAATTTTTAGTTTTAATTAATTTGTAATAATTTTTATTTGTTAAAGTATTTTTATTTTAATTTCATATAATTTAAACATAATCGAGCCGTATTTTTTGTAATATCAATTTTTAGTATATTATGTATAATAATATTTTATTT
>JBBPBT010001011.1:3132219-3150696 GCA_037974875.1 Cicer bijugum | reverse complement strand
TGTATCTCCACTGTGTTTTAGTATTTTTTAAATGTGTGAGATTTTGATATAATATTTTTTAAATATAGTAAAATTGTAAAAAAATATCAAAATGTGTTTTGATGATTAAATGTGTCTTTAGTTTGTTAATTTAGTTCTTAAATAATGTTTTTCTAGTCAATTTGATCTAAAAAAATTACTTATAAAAAAGACATTTGAGAATGTATTTGTAATTTTAATAAATTCAAATACTATAAAGTGACAACCTATTAAACATTAAATTATTTAGATTAAGTAGCACTTTATAAAGTGCTCTATTTTTTTAATGTTATTTTGTCACCTTAGTGTGGTGTTGTTTTTATTCGTCATCTTAATGTGATGCTATTTTTATTTTTCGTATTAGTGCGGTGTTTGTTTAGTTTAAATTGATAAATTTTTAATACTATAATTTTAGAGATATAATATTATGTACACTTTAATTTTGTCATATTTGTGTATTTTGTCACAATTGTATATATTTTATCGATTTATACTACTAACTAGAATGCTATAAGTTTATTCTCATATTTATTATTTTTGTTTTTAGCAAGACTTTAAATGTGTATTATTTACAACCGATATTTATTACTTGTTTAAATAAATGAATATATCTTTTAATAAAATTAAAACATTGTATATTTAAAAAAAAAACTTAAATATTTTGTAATCATTTATGTATAGTCTTAATTTAATTCTCTCAAATTCATACGAAACTACTATTATTTGATACATCCCTTGTATCCACCACATCCCTGTACCTTAAAATCCTTCATGTTAGATTATGAAGAAAAGCATTACTTTCTTAATAAGCAGTGGCATAATGGCATTATCATTCCAGCCAAATAAGGTGCGCAAATGGCCAATAGGAAGAATATATATCTGGTAGTATCATATTGTACTAGCATTTAGAAAATAATTTATTTTGGTTGATAATAGTATTTAGAAATAAGAAATAAAAAAATCCAGCAGTAATTGGAATACGAGGCCCAAAAAAACATCAATAGAAATGCTTTGGTAAACCAATGAGGCAACAACCATAAACGCACTGGCCTCTTGTCCTTTTCTTTCTCCAACCGCCGACGCCTCTCTTCTCTCGATATCCATCATTCTTCTTCAATTTCACACTCCTATGTAAACATCCACAAATTCCTTACCATATACCCTCCAATCAAACTTGACACGTCACATCTCAAGTACTCGATCAGTTAAAATCGAACACGTGTAAAAAACATATAGGTCGACCATTTTGAATATCGTGAAACTCCCAGCACGTTATCATAACCCAACCGAAAAAGAGAACTAGTTACATACCTTACAGAGCCTTAAAAAAAAAAAGGAAGATAAAAAAGAGAGAAGGTTCGCTTAAACGTCTCTCTCTCTTTCTCTGTCTGAAGGTTTCTTTCTCTCTCTTCATTATTTGCTTTGTTTCGTCGAAGAGAAGAGAGAGAAAACCAAACCCATGAGCATATCAACCTAACCAACCACTCTCGTTGTTGTAGCTTCGTCTTCGAGTTTTCTTCTCTCTCGGAAAGAATTGGAAATTTCTTTCTTTTTGTTCTTTTCGTTTTGGGTTTTTCGGTTTTGTTTCGGGGTTGCTTTGAAGAAGATGTTGGTAGCTAATAGTTTCGATCTATGGCGAAAAGACGTTTTTTTCTCAGCAGCAGAAGAGGTGCAGGAATCAGCGGATATGTACGTTTCTCAATTTCGCTTTTCGATTCACGCTTCCTCTGTTGAACCCTTTTTAGTGTCTTTTTTTATTTTTATTATGAAATTCGCTTAATTTCTTGTTAAACTGTTTTCTTTAGGATTCAATTTGATGTTGGGCATATTTGCATCTGTTTTTATGATTCTGTGAAAATAAATTTTAGTGGCTACTGTCTCATAGATTTTTTTTTTAACACTGATGGTAGTGAATTTGGGGTTCAACTTAGGTTTTTTTTAAGTATAAAAAATTGTGGTAGTTTTTTTCTTGGTGCATGCAAATGGATTTTTTTTTGGGTAGTTAAATGGAATAATAGAAACAAGGAGGAGTAAAAAGTATGAAATTTTAATTATGGTGATCCCTTATATCTCAAAAGTTTGAATTATTGCTAAGTTTACTCTTTTAATGAGATCTCACATGACATGAAGGGTAATCATATTGCTTGAGTGATTGTGCATTTAGGAGGGAGAATGGTGAATGATCATCTTATCGGTGCCTGTTCATACTTGGAGAGTTAAATTTCTCTGATAATAATTTCATTACCTTTTTTTAATTCAGAATGGAATCGGCATACCGGGCATGGTTAAGAGAGAGGAGAGAAAGGTCGAATTCCAAGGAATTAAATGAATTATGCAGAGAACTTCAAACTGCTTTAGGTACCGCTAAATGGCAGGTATGTAATATACTTTATAATTTTTGACTTTTTCTCAAATGTCTTATGTTTTCTTATTGTAGATTCTTAGATAAGTCAATTATTTCCCTTGGTTTCACATGTAGTCCCTTATAGCTGAATTGTTTCCCTTTTCTGTTTTGAACATGCTGAAATAGTTGGAAGAATTTGAGAAAGCTGTTAGTCTAAGCTATCGACATCTTGGTGACGACAACCGAGCCACTAGGCACAGGCAGTTTATTTCTGCCATTGAGAGCCAAATTTCCCAGGTTGAAGCAGCTCTGAGGGAATCTTATATCGAAGAAGGTAAGCAACCACTTCGGTGGGTGAATCTGGATGAAGAAGAGCTAGATGATTTTGCCGCATTTCTATCTGGAACCTGTGAAACCATACAAAGCACTAAAGATGAATGCATTGATGTTTCTCCTTTGACGAAAATCTCACTTTGGGAGAAACAAGTGAGCAAAGAAGATAAAAATGTAATTGTAAATGCTTTTCGCAGCTGGGATAGTTCTACTAATGAAAAGGCTTCTATGGATGCCATTGCTGTTAACAAGGACACAGATTACACAATAGACATTAAAGCTGATGCCATTTCTAGAAATAGTGATGATGTAGTTTCTCCAACCGATAGAACAACTAGTACAAGGAAGACGTGGAGTCCTCCACCAAACTATGGTGCTTTAAGAATTGTAGTTGCTGATGAAGATGAGCAGAGAAATAAACTTTTGCGGCCTGTTGATGCCACCCCTAAAGAGAAAGGACTTAAACATCTCTTCTGGAAACAAAAATTTGAAGAATATCCGCAGGCAATGCGAGCAGTTCATATGTTCAATCAGGTTAGGTCTATGAACAAATTTTGAGTAAGAGCCATGCTAAACAAGATAGGAACTTTTTTCCTTTTACCTTGCTTTGCTTACAATCACCATTTATGAAATGTGTCCGGACAAATATTGTGCCTTACGTTGAAATAGTTACGAGTTTTCATACTGTGTAGGCTTTTGGTCGCATTGGATTATGCCAGAGACAGTTTCAAAGTCCCTTTCATTTGCGATATGGTCGTTCTCTTAAAGTTACACTCATTCTAATGCTGACCATCTTTCTCCTTGGTATGCATTTAGTTTCCTGTTCTGAAAAGATTCTTAACAGCCGGAAATTACATATGTATTATTTTGTGCTTATTTAAGCTTTATTCTCATGTTCTTGTTTACAAAATCAAAAAAAAGGAGGGGACTTTTTTGTTAAACTTTATTGTCATAATGAAGATTTTTATAGCATTACCATTTTTCTGTATATACGATTAATTTAAAGGGGGGGAAAAGGAACACAATGAGGATATTTGTATAGAAAGTAATTAGTTTTGGTATCAAAATGATATTCTGTATTTTTTAGCGAACAATCAATTATTTGATATTTTGGCAGTAGATTAATTATTTTGGTCTTCTTAGCTGTGTCTGAATTCTGTTCTAAAAATTTTGCTTTCTTTGTTTCTGTTTTAATCATTGCTGATTATGAATATTTTGTTTCCCTTCTTTGCAGTTCCCTTTGTATTTTATTCAACTTGAGCTAAACGGCTTCTTCACTCAATCAGTTCAAGAGGTATTTCCAAAACCATATAACTTGTGTTTTTGTAATGATTAAAATACTAAATAGTGTCAAGTATGTTTAAGGTGTAAGCTAACATCCAGATATTTGCTGTTTCCTTAAAACATGGTTGGAAACGATGAAAGATTGCTTTTTTCCTTTTTCCTCAGATGGATTGTTGTGGAATGTGGTTTGGTTTACCAGCAAAATACTAGTTGTTTATTCGCGTTTCCTTCATTCATCTGCCCTAAAAAGTAGCAGCACTTCATTGAAGCCAAATTTTGACTTTTGAGGCTGTAAGATAAGGACATCACAAATGATTTATAGCTAGCTGCTGCTAACATTGTTTGTGTTTGAAGTTGATTGAAAATCTGATTATATAGGACCTAGTTGTTTACTTAAAATCTCAAAATAAAAAAACTGTATGATTTTTTTTTTCAGATACATAAAAGATTCTTAGTGCTGGAAAACTTGAATAAATTGGGCACTGAAATAATTATTTCCAGGACCTAGACTTGTATTTGAAGGCAATAATAATAAATGGATATCTATGTTATTTTGTTTGTATTGTTATGAATGAATGGATGTTGTGGTTTTGGTGCAGGGTTTTTTATAGATAAAAAAAGAAGATACGTGAGTGGGACAAGTCAGTCCGTTAAAGGGGCAGTCAAGACAATCCGTGTCACCTTGTTCTTTTTAATTAGTGGTTGTTATTATTGTTACTATTAGATTAGTCTAAGATGAATGAATGGAATTAATTGTGTTGTGAGTGGACGCCGACAACATAACCACTACCAACCTCCTTCCTACTGGTGGGTGGTGTAGGAATAGGAGTAGGATATGTGGGGCTGTTATTATTAAGTGTATATACATTCATTCATTCGTTCATCATCTATTATTTAATGTAATACAACTTCCACTATGCTACTGGTATTTGTTTGCAAGATAAATCAATGCAAGCTTAAATTGTTAGTTACATGTCACATGATTCAATTTTTATTTATGGCAAACTAGTAAAATATCCTTACATTTGCACATTTTAAGATTCCATTTTTTGTCTTCACCGCTACGGTCACTCTCCTTCTTTTGCCTAGCTGATGCTATCAACTTCGGCTCCTTCTGAGGAGACTTTTGTTTGAAGGAATCTAGCTTGGCCTTCAAACCACATCATCATGTGATGAAATGTGTCAAAATGATGGGAAAAAAATCTTGAAATTATTAGCTCAAAGGTTACATTGAGAGCAACACTTGAAAAATACATTGCGTAATTGTTTGGATCAACAACTTATTCAATGATTAAGTTTTTATTTGTCATCGACAAAATTAACTGACTATTTCATTATTAGTAAAAAGAGTTCGAATATAATCCAACACATTAATAAAAGGTATATCTGATCAACTCCATTTACTTATATCTTTTAGTAAACTCGACCTTAGAGCAGCTAAAAGATGTCCACATTCTTAAAGTATGGACACCAAAAGTAGAGACATCACAATTTTCATACTTGATGTTGTCTACTATTTTCTTTGAGTCATCTCAAATTCAACATTAGCAATAAGTTATTTTTATAATCAAAGAGAAACTCTGCTCAGAGAGTTTTCATCTAAGTTTTATTTTGCAAAAGAAATGCATGCACCATGAATTAAAATCCAATAAATTATAAATAAATTCTTCAAACACATTATTTATTAAAAACATCTCCGTCTTCTCTTTTTACGGAAAACACATTCGGTCACAAGTTAACAATAAATAGTTGCTTAAATATTAAATTGTTAATATCAAAATACTCATTTTCTAATAGAATATCAAATACATTACTGAAAATACGTTGTGATCAAATCACCTTTTTTTGGGGTTATAATCACTGTTTTTTTTATCAACTGAAACTTGCTATTATGCTCATTCACTGAATTAAACTAATAAGTCTACTTTGCCTTATCTAAAATGAAAAATTGATACAGTAAAAAAAAATAATTACTGATATTACAACCATTGATCTTATTTCTACATATAATACTAATTATTAATTTAATAATCAATAATTAATATACTTAATTTATTCTCTCAAGTGAGACGAGTTGTTGAGTTCAGATGAAATACTTAAATCCCAAAACCAGTCACGAGTATGGGCCTCATTTCCAGACCGTTTGGCCTGTTTAACGAAAAAGAAAGCAAAAAAAAAATAACAGAGAGAGGCATTGGCGGTGCCTGCCAGATTCGTGTAACGAGACTAATCAGTCTTCCACCACCATCACCATCACCACCACCACACTCTCATCTCCCTTTTCCATTTTCATATCTCAAATCAATTTTTCCATTTCAATCTTTTTTACTTTCTGAGATAACAAGATCTCAAACCAAATTATCTCTTTTCACAACTCAGATGCACAAATAATAATTATACACTCATTTTTCGATCCAAATCCTCTTTATGTCTTGTTTAGCACTTTCTTTGCAACCTTCTAATGGATCTGATATTCTTCTTCAAACCCGCGAGTGGTTCCCACCCTCACGCGCCCTCGGTGCTCTCTCCGCTTTTCGACATACCCGACGCGCCTTCGCCGCCAACAAAAACAAAAACAACGTCCCCGACGACGCCTACGCCGCCGAATCCATCGGCGATGATCCCCTCGCCGCTTCCAGCGGCCAAGTCATCGTCGGTGTCGAAAGCCGCTACCGTATCGTTTACCGTTTAGTCAACGGAATCTACGTTCTTGGAATAACCGTCGCCGATCACGACAATTCTGTCAACGTCTTTGAATGCATCCACATCGTAAACCAAGCTGTCAGTGTTGTCGTCACCGCCTGCCGCGGCGTCGATGTTACGCCAGAGAAGCTCGGCCGGAAGTACGCCGAGATCTACATGGCACTCGACATTGTCCTCCGTGGCGTTAGCAATATCCGCCTCGCCGCAATGCTCGCCTCCCTGCACGGCGACAGCATCGCGAAAATGGTGCATTCCGCCATCGACACCGAGAATAAGATCCGTGGCGCTGATAATTGGTCTTCGGTGGAAGTTCATTCCATCGAACACCAAGCGAGCATTGAGGCATTTGCTAATGCCAGATTTGAATTGCCACAGGAGACTCTCGAAGCCGGCGACGAAGTTGTGGCTGGCCTGGCCGCTCCGGTGGCAGGTGAACAGAATGAAGAGATTCAACAGAAGCAAAAACAGGAAGAGAATGAAGTTGAAAAGGATCCATTTGCAGCTAGTGATGCCATTAACAAACCTCAAGAGCTTGTGAGTGGGTTTAAGAAAACTAAAGATGGCTCTTCCACTGATTTGACTACAGCTTTGGAAGGTCTTGATGTTACTACATTGCCACCACCTGAGGCCACACAATCAACTCATATAAATGTGGAAGGTTTTGAAGGGAACTATGGTGGAGTTGAATTTGGAATGGAACAAGCTTCAATTGGTGAAGCTTTTGAAGGTTTCAATGATGCTTGGGGTGGTGGACTTGATGTTTCAGAGTTTGTGGGTACAACCAAGGCTCCAAAACCACAAGGTCTGGGTGGTGTTGAGCTCTTGCAGACAGGACCAGATGTTGCACCTAAAGCAACAACACCTGGTGAGGGTGATGCACTTGAGAATTTGGTGAAGAAAACTGAGATGAAGGGTCCTGAGATGTATATCTCAGAAGAGATTAGTGCAGAGTTTAGGGAATCATTGCTTGCAAGGGTTGGACTAATGGGTGTTGTTTACCTTAGAACTTTGCCGCCTAAAAGTTCCGGTGGGGATAAAGAAACTGAATTCTCATTCCGAGTTGAGGGGACCAGTGCTGTAAAAAGATTTGCTTTGCAGAGCTCTCGTGTTAGTAGCCTTGAGAATGGGTTGTTTCATGTGAGGACTGCAGCGTCAGAGGAGCCTATACCGATTATGAAGTTTAGTTTGCTTCCAAAGTTGACACCTTTGCCTTTGAGAGTTCGACTTATAAAACGACACACGGGGAGTTTCATTTCTGTGATGATACAATATGTTTCAAACCCTGATTTGCTTGCTCCATTGAATGATGTTACATTTGTTCTTAAACTACCTGTTGACCCAACACTTTTGAAGGTTTCTCCTAAAGCTATTTTGAATAGGGTTGATAAAGAAATTAAATGGCATGTGCCTGAGGTTCCATTAAAGGGGTCCCCTGGAAGATTGAGAGTAAGGATGCCTGTAGATTCTAACGAAGACGATGACGAAATCGAGGTAGTTGGTTATGTTAAATTTTCTGTACAAACAACTCAGTCGTTATCTGGAGTTTCTCTACGGCCTGCTTCGGAGGGAAAGACAGACTTCTATGAGGTTAGTCACAAACTTGAGAGTGGGGTTTACATGTGTAACTGATTTGTAATCATAGATTGTATTAGGAAATGTACTTTTTTTCAGTTTGTTTTCATGAAATTGTATGGTTTGGTTGTGTTTATAACATTCTTGGATATTGAGCATCTACCTTGAAAATCTTTGTTTCTGTGTTTCGGCTATAAATTTTCATCAATGGATTGTATTTGTTTTGCACAGTATCTCTACTTAGTAAAAAGTATATACTAATAATGCCTCCTGAGGATATTAGCAAAATAGATAGGAAGTGTAGATCCTTGAAAAGCTTAGGTTGAAAAATGTTGTTACTAGTAGAAAGTACCCCGAGCTGCAATTTTAAAATCCTTTAAATGTCCTTTCATGAGGACTATGGATGATACAACTAATTGATGCATTGATAAAACTCTCTTACTATCTCAATTTAGAGAAGTCTTGTGTCCATTAAATTAGTGAAGTCCTCTTGTCCATTAATAACACAACACATAGGTTGTGTTATAGTACGGAAAGGACTCTAATAAAATAGAGTGCTCATCTAGGCTGCTAACTGACACTTGTAGGACACCTCATACTTCTGCTTAATCTTAAATGGCTCATTCTAGCATGGAACTAATTTCTAGTTGAACTTTTGCAACAGATTGCTGCCTATGTGGTCGCTGGTCTTAACAAAAACAAATTCCCAACTGAAAACTGTTTGATATTTTCTTTTTTCATCTGCTCTTGTGCTTGGATAAATGATATTTCAGTTTCAGTCTAGTGAAGGCTGAATCCATTCTTGTAACTCCCATGCCACAGCTTCCACCTTTTTTCTGACCTTCCACAAATCCAACAACAGTAGGATGTGGTCTTCCATATACCACTTTAAGAGTTGTACCTATAAATTACTGTTATGCCAAAGTTCTATCTATAGCAAGCAGTAAGGCCAAGTTTTAGGGCCTTTATAAAAAAATAAACTTAAGAACAACAACTGACCGCTTTAATTTGGCCACCAGCTTCTCGATGGCTATAGAGCACGTTCTTAAAGAGCGCCCTACATTTTATACAGTGTTGTCAATCAGCAACCGTGGAAAATAATGATTTGTTAAAATTTGGCTACACTATAGCACTGTTTTTTGACAACACCAATTGTAAACAACACCTGCCATTAGTTACTCACAAATAGAGGATCATGATCATTCCAGGTGGATTGTGGAGTCCCATCCTCATCAACCTCCCTAGCCAATGTAGAAGCCTCACTGCTTGCATTCTAGGGATACTTTAATGGAATAAAATGTCCATAGTTAGAAACTCAATCCACTACTAACACAGCATCATAGGTTGTGTTATAGCTTGGGAACCTCCAAAATGCAACAAGTAGTGGGGTGATAAGCAACAACATTGATTTAGTGATAAAAAAATTCAATGGTGGTTCAGGTTAAGCACGTTATACATACATTGTTGGTCATCTGTTTAGTTTTACAATTTACATAATATTGTTTTATAAATCTTATGTTTTTACAATCTAGCAAATCTCCCTTCATGGAAAGGTTCTTTATGTAATCAACACATGGTAAATAAAAATTTGTCAATATTCTACTTACCAGCAAGGCATTGGTTGTTAGCACCAAGAAGCAAAATGATGATTTATGAATTGACTGATGATTATAGATCAATGTTGTTAATTGCGGATCATGGAAAACAGCAGTTTGTTCATATTTTGCTAAGCTACGACACTATGGTGCCACAGTTGAAACTATTTGACAACACTTTGTATTAAATAATGTATTGTGGAACGTGTTCAAATCCTACTATGCTATTGTGCTATAGCTGCTATTGGACAACATTGTTATGGCTCCAATGATATCTTTCTTCAAAAAGATAATTTTGCTTCCAAATCTGTAAATATGATGTTGGTGGGTTGTGTAAAAAGGCACTGAAGAAGAGAAGACTGTAAGTTCATTTAACAGTTAAGAATGATATATCTGCATTTACATGGGCGCGCATGCTCTTTTAATGGAATGTAATAAAGCAAGATTGCCTTAAAGGGTTGGATTTTTTTTTGGCTAACGTGCAAGGGTTTTGTCGAAAATATCAATACTCCTATTTTTACTTCTTTGAGGGACAAAAGCAAATTTGATTTTTAGTTTCTTACTAGTGCGTTATGTTGGTAGAGCTTATATCATGTCCTTTGAGGGGTGCTCCAATGTAATAGTAGCTTTATGTCTAGTGAGGTATGACTTTGTTCTAAAGTAGTTTAGAAGCAGTGGCATCCACACAATATGGATCTGTCGGCATATCTTAAGTAAATAGTTGGAAAAAATGTTGAAAACCATGAACAATATTTGCACTTGCCATCGTGTCATGAAATCATGCACTTTTGCTGTATAATAACTCTGAAATATTGGAAATATTAATACACCTGATCTTACAAAACTTCCTTCACTTTCTTTTCTTGTCCGTCATGTGTAACCTTCATGAGTCATGACCATAGAACAGTGCGATTTTCCCTGCCTTGATTTTGTTAGCCATTTGCATGGCTTGAAGATAGGTTTCAACTGGCTTAAAATCTCACTTCCTCTGAAATATTTGTACTTCCAAATATGTTTCTGCTCTTCTAATCCATTATGCTTTGGTGTTTTTGTCCATTAAAGATAGGCAGTTACATTATTTTCCTGCCATCTGATGATGATCTGAATCAGTCCCATTTCCTGTAGAATTTGTCACCTTATTGTTTGAATTTTCATGGTCTTCCTCTACACATTTACCTAATACCATCTTCATTTCCGTTACAGTCTCAGTCTTGGAAATTTCTATATTTTCCCATGCTAACCCCAATTAGAGCCTCAATTCTGGTCTCCAATTTTTGAGTGTTTTGGTCACCCTGGTCATGTTGAAATGACTAATTTGCTGGTCTCAAAACTTCTTTTTTATCTGGTAGGTTTGGCCAAAATGATAGAGTGGAGCTGAAGTTGGTTTTTAATTAGTTTTATAATTAAACATATGATTTTACAGAAACTACTACAGTAAGGATGCATTTGAAACTCCTATAGAGAATGAGCTTCGTCCAAAACTACCAAATGCAGACCATAACAGCCTTCTTACCTCCTACTCAGATCATATATTATGAATACATAACTGCTACTAACTGTCATGCACAAATATTTAGATTTTAGATACATTAATGCTACAAACTGTTCTGCATAATATATATATATATATATTTAATTGTCTTGCACAATTCCATACATAACTGCCACGTGGCAAGTTCTATGTCTACAATCCCTGCTGGAGTATACCTTTCCAAAAACTAGGTGGTTATTGGATTTTCCTATCACAGTATGATTGAAGAATGAAGGATTTTTATTTCCTTTCTCCCGTAAATGATGCTGCTAACTCATACACACTTTCATAAACATCGCATTTGTACTAGTTTTACCATTTGCTTACAATAGAGCTGGTCTCACATAATTTTTTAAAAAATTATCTGCCACATCGCTTATATGCTAAGTGAAGTGCTTGCTGCTGATGTGCACAGCACCAAGCATTATAAGTTACATATGTCAGATTAATCTTTCATGCTTTGGTGCATAGGGACCCTTTTTAATAAGCACAGACTCTACCTGCAAAATTTCATCAGTTTTTTGTTGAGGTATCACCTGTAATGCTAAAGGTATTCTCAACAGTGATCTTACAAATATAAGCTGAGCCATTAACACCTATGAGGTTCGTGTGTCGACAATCGTGGTTTGGGACGGTTGGCCTATCTATGTGTCTGATAGGTACCAATAGTAATTGATTTCCATCGGATAAAGAACAAAGAAACATAAATAATATTTGTTGTTAAAATAGTTGTGGTCTGGAGGGTGACAATTGTTGATGGTTCAGAGACAGTGGCCTGCAGTGTACGATGGTGGTTGACGGCGACAATTCGACAATTCAACGTTAATGGCAGTTTGCAGTGTCAAACAATGATCTATATGTCTCTCTCAATCAGATTCATGGAGAGTGAACTCGTAATAGCAGAAGCTTTTAATCAGTCTATTGCGGTATTTAAGGTTTGTTGTTGCTCCTTAAATATCCTTCTCTTGTTTGAGTTTGGATGCAAGATGAAGCTAGCTAGGTACATATTTTTAGCTATACGTGTGCATGGGGTGAAACTGCTAGTTGATTTTACCCTCCAATCTAAGTTTGAGGTAGCTTGAGTTGTGTTCTATTCATCAGCATGGTGCTCAAACCTTCAGTTTGAGAAGTTCCTTTTGAACTGTAAAAACATGATTTCAGACTGATTCATACTCTAGTGAGTGATACATTTGGTTTAGTTAGTAGTTATGGACGTACATTTAATGCCTCACTGACTTGGTTCTAATTTTGAGCCAGTATTGTTATACATATATATATATATATATGGGACATATTTAGTGAGAAAGAGTATTCTTATGTAAAAGTGGGACGAGCATATATTAACCATTGGATAAAAATGCACGGATGAGATTAGAAGGTTAACTATCACACTTGAATTTGGCTATACTCCATCGAGGATTCCCCCTTTGTGTCTACATTGTTTCCACCTTTGACATTTATTTTAGATAAGTTTTGACTTCTATGTTCTTCCTAATGTGTAAAAGACGATGTCATTGCCAAAATCAGAAAGCTTTGTTTTTCTTTTCAATTTAATAATTTAACAAATTTGCAATTGACTTGGTTTACGGGACAAAATCATTTATATATATATATATATATATATATATATATATATATATAAGATTCAAGCCAGAAAGATCCTTAACAAATTATTTCAAAAAAAACTCTTGGATTAGTGCAGTGGAGAGAGAACATTACGAGTAGTGAGGAAAATTTGAAAAGTAGAGCATGAAGATAAAGACGTCGGCCAACAACTCACAGAATGAACGAAAGGTGTTATTGGAGAAAAAAGAGAAGCATCTGACTCACTTAAAGTGAGATTTTAATCCCGACTCTTCATTTTTATCCTATGGTTGATATGTGCTCCTTTCACTCTCAAATAATGCTTACAAAAATATTTATGCTATTTACTAATGCGGTACTCATAGTATAAATATCTTAATTTTAGATGAGGGCTCTTCATTGTCTTGAAGATGACTCTAAATATCTTAATCTTAAAAATAAAAAAATAAAAAACTGCTATTAAGAGTAATCTATCATTACATTTTATTGGAAGAAATTCACGTGACAATTTAAGTTAAATGAAAGATAAAATGCGATTTACTTGCTCACTTTAAAGGTAAACTAGTTTTAAAAACTCATTTGAAAAATTATATAATTTGTGCAACATTAATTATTTCATGTGTGAAAGTGAAAAGCCTAAGAAAAACTTCAAGCACAAAGATGTGTGAATTGAAGAGACATAATTTAGCTATTGAGTAATGGTAGGGACGTTGTTGCATATTTTTTTAGCACACGCAACAAATACTCCACATTTTAAATCATGTTTCATCCATTTCACTTTGCCATCCCATCATTAAGGGGAAAGAGTGAAAATTAACTCAAAAGTCAAAAATCACATTTATTTTTTTTTTAAAAAAATCACATTTAAGTTAATATATTTAAAATATGACATTTTCTTTTTTTAACCTTGAATGTTCTCATGTTTCTTTATTGATATTTGACGTAGGGTCGTTTGAACAATAACATTAAAATAAGAATTAGCATGCCGGTCAATTTTTTCACTGGAAATCAAACCAATGACAGGACAACATTTTTTTTATAGACATTCAACTCATCAAACAACGTGTTTTAACAAATTTTATTTTCATTTACTAGTGTTTTCAGTGTAATAAAAAGGGGAATATATGCTTTAATTTTCAGTTTGAATGAATCAACGATCACTTGGGAACAAGCTGGTAACTTTGATAATTATAAAAAAAACATTCAATTTACATATAGATATTGATGAAGTGTATATAATTATCTTAATTGCATGTAAAAAATAAATAAATTTAACATATCCCTAATTATAATAGCCATCTCGTCATAACTTTAAAGAATTAGTGTAATAATGTTTTTCGAATTGTCCTCATCTTTCCTTAATTTTCTTAATTTTTGTAAGTTCTTTTATATTTATGTATATCTCAGCTTGATTTTCTTAATTTTTTTTTAAGTTCTTCTATATTTATGTATATATGAGCTTGCACATGACGTATCTCCCCACAATGGTAATACTCTATATTGCTGATATCATGTTGCGTGGATTGTGTCCAAAAATAAACCAGAGTCAAACTACTCATAATTCATGGTTCAAAGTTCAAACAATTTATTTCAAATTTTAAAAATATTGATTTAAATATAGTCTAAATAGACTCATCAAGCTCGAACTTAACTTCTTCTAGGCTCACATTGTTTTTTTGAGTGACTCTTTTTTCACAAAGTTGTTTAGAAAACTCAAAAAATTAGAGGTTTAATTGTGTTTTGTATTTTAATAATATTTTTCTTTTATGTTATAATTCAAATCAACTTATTTGAATTATATTGAAAATATTTATGAAATAAAATATGAAAGTAGAAAAATAAAAGAGATAAAGGAAGAGAAAAATATACAATTACTTTTATCGTAATTTGAAACAATTGTAGTTATATTTAATTTTCTCGTCATAGAAAGATTTCACTTTCTTTTGAATGATTTAATTTACTAACCAAGAGTATTCAAAATGTCTCTCTAGATTTGTATCACACACCCTTGAATTCTCTAAGCCTCCAAAGACTAAGTATTATCTATGTTACTCCGATCTCATATAATATCTATTGAAAATGGCATAGTATCATCAAACCTTTTGAGTCAATACGATCAATCACTATTGTGCGATTTATAAATAGATTTTGTCTTAACAAATTTGGGTTGATAATTCTTCATAAAAGAATAATTTATACAATTTGAAATAATTAATCCTAGTATCTCATATTTAGAAAATATCCATTTTTCTTCTTTGATAATTTTATAACATGATAATTGTCATGGAAAAAATATACAATACAAACTCTTCTTTTTGAGTGGATTATGTTCTAGATATTCATTTCAAATGAAAACTACTTTGGATGATTTAAGATTTCTTCCAATCAATTTTGATTATATTCGTCAACTTCAAACCATCGTCGAAGTTAGCTTAAATAGATATTTGGGATATATATATATATATATATATATATATATATATATATATATATATATATATATATATATATATATATGTTGGAAGATATTGTAGATGTTCATTCGTAATTTGGAAAGAGCAATTGCAATTTGAATAGTTGACATTTATTTTTCAACTTGTTTGTGTACATATGGTTGATTTTTTATACTTTGATCTTCATGCTTAGTCTTTGGACAAATTCATTCTTTGTCTCTAATGATTTTGTTCAATTATATGATATAAACCTAAGCAAATGACTCTTTGCATAGTGGAGTTTTCATATAATATACTTCATTATATTTCATATTTATCACACCATGACTTTGTCTTGTAACATATAATGCTTTATATTTTTCATCAGATATTCTTTAGTGACATATTTAATCTAGGTAACTTAATCATCACCAAAGGATGACTACGAGATAGTCCGTCCATTTGTCACATTATCTGATAATTCAATATTTTTTTCTTCTTTCTTTTCTCTTTTTGGTTTGCTAATTAGATGTTACTTGCACACTTCAATAAATAGCAAATAATATATGATTTTTTTTTATATTTTTTAACATTAAAAGAACAAATGTTACATTGTTCTTGAATCGATCTAGTTTTTACACTCTACTATCAATGCATAATCCACATCATTGATATTCTCATTTTTCACAATTCTTTTATTTTTATGTAGAGTGACGACTAGGGATGACAATAAAATCTGCACCCGCGGGTATCCACCCAAACCCGCTTGATTTGGATGGAGAAAATCCGCTTTAATTGGGTGCGTCTGCGGGTGCGGATTTTCCCCGACATTAAAATTCGGGGGCGGGGGCGGGTTTGGGGGTGATGATATCCACCCCGCACCCGCATCCGCCCCACAAGTAATATTATTGCAATTTTTAAATTTTATATACTTATATATATTTAATATTTTCCTAAATATTAAAAATTATAATTTTATATTTATAGAAAATATTTTTTTTAGTTTTATTATTATTTTATTATAATAAATATGATTTCTCAATTTATAATTTTATATATATGAGAGGGTGCGGGTGCGGACGGGGAAACCCGAGACCCGTTGCGGGCGGGGATGGGTGTCTAAATTTTACACCCGCTATGAAACGGGGGCGGGTGCGGGTTTTCCCATTTAGTCGGGTGCGGGTGTGGAGGAAGCGACGCCCCCGCCCCGCCCCGTTGCCATGCCTAGTGACGACCACCTCATATTACTTCAATGTTGCTGACCTCCCTATGATTAACATATGAACCAAAGATTTATTGGACTTTGATAGTGACACCAATAAAAGCAACAAATGTTCCTCATTTTAAATTTTATCAACTACATTATTTGTCTCTAATGATTTTGTTTTGTTTTGATGTAAACCTAAGCAAATGTGGAGTTTTCATAATATACTTCATATTCATCCGACCATGACTTTGTCTTGTAACAGATAATGCTTTATATTTTGCGTCAGATATTCTTTAGTTACATTTAATTTAGATAATTTAATCATCACCAAATGATGATTACGAGATAGTCTGCTCATTTGTCACATTCTCTAACAATCCAATATTTTTTTTCTTCTTTCTTTTCTCTTTTTGGTTTGCTAATTAGAAGTTACTTGCATAATTCAACACATTCTCTAACAATCCAATATTTTTTCTTCTTTCTTTTCTCTTTTTCGTTTGCTAATTAGAAGTTACTTGCATAATTCAACAAATATTGGAGGATACATTATTTTCTTACATTTGTTATCATTAAAAGAACAAATGTTTTATTGTTCTTGAACCGATCTGATTCATACACTTTACTTTCAATGCATGATCCTCATCATTGATATTCTCATTTATCACCATTCTTTTATTTTCGTGGAGAGTGGTGACCACCTCATATTACTACAATGTTGTTGACCTCCCTATGATCAACATATGAACCTAAGATTTGTTGGACCTTGGTAGTGACGCCAACAAGAGCAATAAATGTTCCTCATTTTAAATTTTATCACCTACATTCGATAATTGACATATTAAAATGGTTGAATGCATTAATGGAGTCATGGAGATTTTTTTCCATACCTATTTTGAGTTGATACAACTTCATCTTTAAAAAAAATACATAGATGCTCTCATTCTTTTCTCACAAGGTCACTGATATTTTCTCATTTTTAACACATTGTACTTGTATCAAGAGCTAGAGCCAATCGAAATGTACTTACAACATTACACTCATGGAGGTTGGTTGCTCCTCCACTAAAGCTTGACCAAGACCTTGTTGTAATAGGTCTTGAATAGTACTCTACCATTATATAAAAATTATTTTTTTCATTAACCAATAAAATCTCCAGTTTCGGTGTGTTGTCTGATACAACTTTGATGTCACTCTTGAAGAAATCTATAAAACTTATTATTTATGATCGAGCACACATGTCACTAAGAAAGCAACACAGTAATTTACGAGATTTGACACATTTTGTATATGTTTATCAAAACGCCTCTACAATCTATTATATATATTTAAAGCAGACTTCCCGAATGCCACCTCACCCCCGAATGCCACTTCACCCTCGAATGCCACCTATACAAATATTTTTCACATCAACCAAAAAGGTGATGTGGATCTCTCCTCCTTTCCCCCCTCTCAATGATACTCTCAATACTTAATTTCCTTTAATCCTACACTATTTTTTCTCTTTCTTCCACTATTTCTTTCATACCTCCAAAATCTATTTGATAATATTATTTTATAATAAATTTATATATTATAAAATTATTTTACAATTTTTTATAATTTATAAATTATTTTACAATTTGATAATAATTTATAATTTATATTATTATCAAATTATTTTATAAGTTATTTTATAATAAATTTATAAATTATTTTATAATATTATAAAATACCAATGATAATAATTTATATTATTAATAATTAAATTCAATATAAAAAAAACGACTAATCACTCCTAAATATCGACATAAATGCTCTTTATCTAATAATATTATTTTATAATACATTTATAAATTATAAAATTATTTTACAATTATTTATAATATATTTATAAT
>JBBPBT010001011.1:3117375-3131976 GCA_037974875.1 Cicer bijugum | reverse complement strand
CAACAACTTCTTATGCTCACAATTAAAATATCATACTAATAAAAAATAAAATAAATTTAGACTACGCTACAATATAATTCAATATAAATATTTTTTAAAATAAAAAATATTAAATAATCAATCATATTTTTAAATTTTTACATCTTATTTTTGAGTTTGTATTTTACATTTTATTTCATCAAATAAATACAAGTACCATTATATGTTGAAAAATAAATTAATAATCACATTTCAATGAGATGATTGTGATTGTGATAAATTAATTTATTTAAAATTATCCTATATAATAAATTATCATACGAATTTTATAAAATATTTTAAAAATTAAATTAGATGATTGTGATAAACATAATTTTCTATCATTTTAATTTTCCTAATCATATTCAATTATTACAAATCAATAAAATAATATTATAAAATAATTATATTTATAATACATAAAATATTACTTACAAAACTTATAAAATTAATTAATATCCGCGCAGCGCGCGGACCATAATCTAGTTATATTTATTATCTCAAATAAGATTACATCAATTTGTAATCCAACCCCAAATTATGCATCACTCAATAAAATTGATTACTTGAGTATCCGCACTCAAAAGTTACAAGAAATGGTTCCTTAAGTTTTTTACTTTAGTCTCTTAATTTTTTTTTATTTCATTCGGATATCTTAAATTACAAATTTGAAACCAAATATTTAATATTTATAATTTATTGAATGACTAATATTTATAACTTAAAATATCAAAATTAAAAGAAAATATTAAAGAATTAGAATATAATTTAATAATAATTTAATTAAAAAGTAAAATATAATTTAACCATATATATATATACATACTAATTTATTCATTTTTTTATTCATGAGTACCAACTTAAATAAAAAATACTTCATTTGTCTATAAATATGAAATTATTTTTTTACTCTTTTTTTTATCAAACTTCCTCATATAGATAAATTCTTCATTAAAATATTCCTATTTAATTTAGGATTGAGATTCATAGTTCTTTTTTTCTTCTCATAGTACCAATAATTGTATGAATAAAATTTATAAAAATATAACATATATACGGCAAACATATTATTGCATTTTTTTTCAATAGCCCTAAATATTATTGGAGGGTCGTGTAATAATGAAATGAGAGATCATCAACTTTACACCCAAACAAATAACGGTCGGAGTATTAAAGAAAAAGACAAATAATATTTCGAGGCTTACAATGCAATGCAAGCTGCCATTCTTTGGGTCACTGTCGGATTTCTCGTGATTGTCATTTACTTCTTATTATAATTAATAATTAATAGCCACTACCTAACCAAAAGCAACTTCCAATTTATTAAAAAATAAAATAAATAAATCCTCTCATTTTCATGGTGGGGAATATGATCCCTCGTTGGCTATATACAACATAGAAATTAAATACCCTTCTACGTGAAGTCAATATTATGTTTTGCTCTCACTCAAGCAACACAACAATGCACATCACTTTTTGTATGATACTCCATCCGAATTAAATATAAATAAATAAAAATAAAGTTTTCTTGATATTGTTCAAAATTTCGGAAGTATTTTTATTTATATTTCATTTTAAACAAAATATAATCTAATAAAATCACAAGGACAATTTCACCAAAATAATAAAAAATTTACCATATTTAATTAAAAAAAGACGTTCAACTATTAAAGTAACTTTGAACTTAAAATTTAGATTGTTTCCATCTTGATTTAGATATGTTGTCTGCAATGCACTAAGCATCTCAGGTGATTTCTGCTAAACATTGACCACCTTCAAATTAAGACGACGTTTGAGGCAAAGAAAACGACGTCGTTACGGCGATGCTATTGTGATCCTTGCAACTCAGCGCTTTTAAAATTCTCCACGATACTTTGCCGGAGCTCCGGTTCACGGCCAAATTTCCACCGGAATCCGATGTCGGAAACATACTGGTCGACGGATTCCGCCGAATTTGCCGGTTCTTAATATCGTTGAGTTCCATCTCCGGCGGAACCTTCATTTTCCCAAACACAAGAGAATACCATCGCGGCTTCATTGCCTTCTTTGCCACACCTTCCGACGAAGCAACGCTCCTTACAGAAGAATTCCGTTCAACTTCCGGCGCCTTCAAGATCACAAAATTTGAAGAATCTCTCAACCTACAATAATTAAGAGACCGACTGTTCCTCATCATGATGCGGCTAGAACCACCGCAATTGCTGACACTGTTCGATCGAATCACGGAAGAAACAGATTCCGATCGCCGGCGATGCGTGTGTGATTTGTTCACTTCAACGTTGAAGTTTTCGCGGCGTTGTTCTTTAAATGATCTTTCTAAATTGTCTTTGAATGGTACGAGTTTGCCGCAGAAAATGATGTCGTCCGCCGGACACATATCGGAGCTACTGCAACTGCTGAAACCGTTGAAGAATTCGCTCGATTCCAATAACGACGATGGTTGAAGAATATTATTTCTGTTAAACGACTTGTCGTCTAAGCTTTCTGAATTTTCGTTTAGTGGAAGGTCACATAGCGAAAGTGCCTCTTCTTCGTCTTCTAATTCCGACTCCACGTCATCATTTGAGTCTTTCATTATATGAACATATTCATCTTCCATCGTTGGAGGAACAAAAATAAATACCAAGAGAAAAAAAAAAAGAAGCAACGAGACAGTTAAATTGGAGGAATTAATTGTTTTAAAGAAAGTGGAAGGGGCAATTGTTGTGTATGTATATGGGTGTGGGTGATGTTTTCACTATGATGTGCTTTGGATGAAATTGAGTAGGGGGAAAACAAAGAAGGGTGTGGGGGAATTATTAGTTTCTATTTTTGTTTGGAGTGTATATAAAGAAAATATTTTGATTTAGACTTTTTTTTTTATCAAGAGGGTATTTAGGTTTATTAGTCGATGGATTCTAGAAATAAAATAAAATAAAAAAAGAAGGGTGATAAAGAAAGGCATCTAGAAAGCCCGAAAGAGTGAAGGGTACTGAAGAGAGGGATGGAAATAGTGCATTGTCTAATTCAGCGTAAGAACAGTCCATATAATTTGTTCATATAATAATTCCAAAGGGGCAGATATACACGTGGCTATGTTGTTTTGATGATTTGAGCATTGCCACGTAAGAAAAGAGGCCCACGGATACGTACTAGTAACCTTTTACTAATACAACAATTGGGACAAAATAATTATACAAACACTAATATGGCTGATTTGTTATTGATCAATGCTAATGTACAAACAAGTAATCTTAAATTACGTACCAACTCAAATTGGCACATATGTTCGGACTTTCTGCTTATATTCCATATGATGTGTTTGAGTCTCGAATTCATAACGAGGGGTCCAACTAGAACAAGAAGAATGGTCGAGCTGGAGAAAATTCGACATTCGTTAGGACAACATTTTGGCTCCATGGATTGAGCAGTGCAACCTGCGGTCACTCGAAAGAACTATTTGATTGAGAAAATAGTATAGGTATGGAACACATGTGTACCTAAATTGTGTAGAAATAGGTTAGTTATAATCCATGCTCGTAGTTACCGTGTCAGTTAGTAACTATCGAAAATCGAAACTGCCGCTAATTCTTGGTAAAGAAATTGTGGTGTTAATAAGATGGAATCTTTGAGATTATGGTGGGTTAATCTTAAGTGAGTGCATCTTAGGTTACGTGGGCCTCCAATTGTGTGCCAAGTTGGGTCAGGCTCATCCCGGAAACATGAGTATGATATAAGTAAATTTTACTG
Organism: Cicer bijugum; assembly: GCA_037974875.1. NCBI lineage: Eukaryota > Viridiplantae > Streptophyta > Magnoliopsida > Fabales > Fabaceae > Cicer > Cicer bijugum. The sequence continues at coordinate 3,128,229 of JBBPBT010001011.1, read as the reverse complement.
TCGACTTTTGGTGATATTGATGATTTTTTCTAACCTTACTTGAATGTGCATTCTATATTTAAATAAAAATTTGTTTACCTAAAGAATTAAATGCAACTAGTGTTCAAAATAATCAATCTGGACATCAAAACTATAGATCGATCTTCATGTGTTTTTTTTTGCACGTCGACATTCACTATTTGATTTCATAAGGCCTTGTTACTTTTCGGTGGCATATGTGCGAATTATATCAATCTAGAACATACTTTTAGTGATCCCAAAATTGATTTATTTGTCTCTAGTATTTTATTTAAGACAACCTGAATGAACCAAAATGTTCTACAATCATTTTGTGATCAATATGAAGATTAATATGGATATCATTATGAAGATCAATTTGCAGAACATTCTGCATGTTCGTTTTTGCAAGCAGACTTTCAAATCTTGACTTTTAATTGCTAATAAAATGATGGAAAGTTCACGTGTGAAATGCCAATTGATTTATTACATGTTGCCCTTCCAAAAAGTAACGAGGCCTTATGAAATCAAATAGTGAATGTCGACATGCAAAAAAAACACAAGAAGATCGATCTACAGTTTTTATGTCCAGATTGATTAATTGGAAGCAAGTATAAAGCACTCAAGTGAATTGCAAAAATATTGTTTATGACTCAACTTTATCCCAATAGATAGATATATTCAACCTTCGCTCCCAAATTTTCCTCAACACATAAAAAAGAACATTGTGGATTTGAAGAAGAACATTCTGGACAGACTTGCAAATAAGAATATTGTTTCAAAGAAAGCAACTAACAGGTGGCAAGATTATCCAACGACTATATTCAAATTAAACTGAATATTTTAAACATTTCTTCATCTATAAAACGAAGATCAATTAGAAGATGAAAGTAAGAGTTTAATTTGCAATCTACTAACACTTGTTCAAGTAAGAACAAGTCTAAAACTCTTCAAACAAACTTCATCTCTCTTTACTATATATGTAGCCCATCATTTACTGAGTTTGTCATTATTTATCTCAAACAAAGAGTTAAAAATTATTATATCTCAAAAACTTTTTATCAAATACATTGAAGTTGATTCAAGTCTATATCTTATGTTAGATTAAGTGTGTTTATAAAAATTATTTCTAAATTGAAAAGTGACAATGAAAATTCTTTCAAGGTCGAAAGGTGAGTGTAACAATCATTTATAGGTTGAAAGGTGTAGATTGTAATTGATGAAAGTGTGATCAAGAGAAAAATTGTGAAGGAAAACGTTATGATTTCTAAGCACATAGTGAAAATTTCACGGTTGTGATGATTAAACTATCTTTAGTTTGATGAATCAATATATTTTTTGTATATGATCTTTTCATCTTTTATCTTTAATTATTTGCACGCACAAATCACTATTCATTGTTATTATTTTTATTTACAACTTTTTAACTTCATATAAATTGTCATGAACGTCATATTCTAGTCAATTAAGAGATTACTAATCAACTCTTAATTACAAAAATTAATCTTAAGAAAACATCAATTAAAATATATAGACTAAATTTTAAAATAGTTATAATTCAAACCGTTTTTTATTATGACCGTTCATTTCACTTCAATCCAAAGAAACTATCACCAATTTCACTTTTTTTTTTTTTTTGTCCTTTTGGTCCATAATATTTATAACATCTGAGTTTATTACTTGTACTTCACTTAAACAATGCCCGCTCAACAGAACTGCCATGGCCCATGAGTCCATGAATTCAAAAAATTCCTTACTTAAGAATGAGATAGCTCTTGCGTACAAAACGATTTATATACAATTGAGTTAAGTCCACGTGAAAGTTTAATATGGTATCATAATTTATAATATATGATATTTATTTGACTACCTCAATTGAATCATTCAGGACACGATGCAGATGTTAAATTCTAAATGTGAGATTGTGTTGAGAATCTTATATTAAGTGGGTTATTGTTTGAAAAAAATATTATTGCAAACTGCAAAATCTAGACAATTTGTATGGTATGAGCACTCTATTGTGGTGGCTCAATGTGAATGGTTATGTTTTACAGTCCCACTAAAAGTAAACATGTACACTATTGTACTAAATCTTTTACTTTGTTGATCAATTGATCAACTCTACCCCCAAAATCCAACATCAAAACACCACCTTCCCCGAGGATAACATTTCTTTCTCCTACATAAAATGATAGTTTTATCATGAAAAATAAAAGTGAATGACGAAGAAGATGAACAGTAATCTTACCACAACATAGGATGCGATTCTCGACGCAATTGTCACTAATAAATGTGTGTATATTTTCGATGCAAATTTATTTATTTAATTATATTATCAATTTTATTTAAAATAATATTTTGAATTAAAATAGATTTTTCATTTTAACTATTTGTCTACAAAATAGGCTTTTCTACGATCAACAAGCTAGTTAAGTTTTGCACCAATGCAACCTTTTGTATAACGTTAGATAAGACAATTCAATGGATCTTATAGTAAACCGTATGAACAATACTCTGTCTCTCCATTAATTTCTTAATTTGTTTGCTTCTCACCCTTTGCGGTTCTCGATTTCAGTTTCCACCCCTTCCATTGTAACTGCACCCCTCAGCTACCCCTACCCATTTCTTTTTAGAAAAACTTGCATAATTAGTTGTGTTTCAACAACTAGCATTTCTTGATACGAGTTCAATTCCCACCAAGTTTATATTTCTGCGGTAAGCAATGTAAGTTTGCTTTTTTTATCTCTAAAAAACTACACCTTAACCAAATTTGAAAATTTATCTACTTGTCGAAGCATGATTCTCTCTCTCTCTCTGTGATTTATCCAATTGAAATCCGTATATCATTTCAAAATTAAAAGACATTTAATATAGATTAAATTATAATTAATTGTTCATTTTAAATATTTTAATATTTTATTAATTGCATTGTCAATATACTTTTATTTGATTGATAGTATAGATCAACTATCAATCACAAACCCAATACATTTTTACAATTTAATTATTTCACATTATATTAGATATAATTAATACACATCTCAATTATTACTTGTTATGTTATTCTAACTTTTACTATATTTAATAAGTATCTCAATTTAAAATTCTAATTTCGCTTTTCAATATATTCAAAATTCAAAATATAATACATTGAATGCATTAAATATATATTGTCACAAGATAACAAAATAGGATCATAAATATTTCTCATGATCAAATATTATAAAGTGGGTCAAAACATGTAAATCATCTACCACTTAGCAAATAAGAATTAATTTCATTTATTCAAAGAAACTATTTCATCATAGTTATATTATAACTAATTCATTATCCATGCATCATATATTCTATTTGTTAATTCAAATTTCATATTTACATATGTTCTATGATAAATTCGAATAAGTGTCACAATAGAAAATAAACAATGTATAAAATCATTAGATTTTCTATTATTTTCTTTTATGAACATTTGTTAACTTACAATAATTTAACAATAGTTTTAATATCTCTTTGGTCCTTACAAATATATCACTTTTTTATTTTAGTCCCTATAACTTTTTTTTTGTTTAGATTTAGTCCCTATAAAATCAGAGAGATTCCACTTTAGTCCTTAACATCAAATCAACACTACAAAAAAAATGTCGAGATATGTGGCACTATAAATGTACACTAAAACATCATTATTTATGATATATTAAAAATTAAAATGTTTTATATTATTAATTGATAAATTTATTAATTATGATTTAATAATTAGTGTTATTTTATAAAAAAAATGAATAAAAATTAAAAATGAAATTTATGAGTTTTTAGAAAACCCTTCTGGCACAACAATATGCTAACTCTTTTTTGTAACTCTCGATTTCACGTTAGGAATTAAATCTAATTGTCTCTAATTTTATAGAAATTAAATTTAAACAAAAAAAATTATAAAGACTAAAATAAAAAAGTAATTTATTTATAAGAAACAAAGATATAATTAAATATTTAATAATATATACCCCAATTATTTTTAATATTAAAATAAGTAACAGATGGATATATAATATAAGAGTATCAACTATATATCTAACAACTTCTTACGTGAAGCACCAATAATATTTATTTAAGTATGAACTTGATGCCTATTACAATTTACTTTATATAGGATGTGTTACAACTTACAGAGGTAAGGAACTCATAAACTTCTTACACTAAGAACGATTAAATGTATCACTGAACTAATTAACACACATTTGCAAATAAAATGAACCCAAATATTATAATTAAAACAAACAAGTGGCTCACCGTTTCAAAGCATAACTAAGAAACAATGAACAGATATAAAAATGACTTTTTAAGATATTATACATGAATTTAGAGCATTTATATTTCATATTCATATAAATTTATTGTATATCCTTCATTACAGAATACATCATTTCAAATAAAGATACAATTAATTCACATGAGTCCATAGATTAAAATCATTTTTAACAATTGTCATGATGATATAAACGTTAAAATGAGATAAAAATATAGTACTCAAAATAAAACATGAATATGACTATAGAAATTAGTTTATACATAACTTGGATGAAACTATCAAACAATACATCATATTTTATTTTTAATTCAGATTCAGATTCATCGAGACAACTTTCATAGCCAAAAACGTGTATAAATAAGTCAAAGTTATCTTCAAAACTGCCAATTTGTTAAATTAAAGTGCAATAGACTAATAATATTTCCTTTTTAAATTTCAATTCCAAATCATGCATAAAATATATACAATACCACATGTTAACAATTATATAGCACTTCTTGGTCATTCATTTATGCATCTATTAGCATGAGTTTAAGAGATCATACAAAAATAAAGAGGGATAGAGAAATTTATCCAGAAAAGCATATATCAAATATGTCGGTGTTGTTTATGGTGTCATAACATCTCTTTGAAAGTTACGACCTTGCAACCATTGTTAATAAAGAAAAATAAATCGTAATCGAAACTAAAAATTGTTGGATTAGAGTATGATTCAAATCTTTAATAAGAAAATGATGAACATTGTACAAATAAATTGCAAAACATGAGTATCAAACTAAGTTTTAAGTTGAATTGTCTCCACCAATCTAAATATATTGAATACAAATGGGTTAATCGGCGAATCTTCTTTAGGATATTTTAAAATCCTTGAAGTGAATTGCATATTCATATCAAGTCTATTGTTCAATGATATTTTACAAAATAAAATATCTTCATTTATTCTCGTACACCAGATAAAAGAAAAAATGATTCAAAAATATTTTTGACAGAATTTTGACTCATGCAACATAAATTTTTTTCTTATCTTTGTACCTCTTAAGTATCTTTATTTATAAATAAATTCATATTAATTAGTGAAAGAAAAAAACTTTTAAAAAAATATTATAAAAGATTTAATAATTTAACATATACATTGATTCGATAGCTAACATATGCATTAAATCAAATATTAAAATTATTAAATTAAATAATACATTAAATTATTTTTAACTCATTAATATAACTATTAGATAATTTTAATATATTTTGAAAACTACCATCGATATATTGTTCCACTTAGACAAGGAGGTGGTGGGCAAATACAAGTGTTCATCAAACGGTCAAAATGTAATGTGTATGATGCACAACTTAGTGGACTTGTGCACATTAGACTTGGGCCGGACAGGTAATTATTCACCATCGGTTAAGAAAGACTCATCAAATCTTACTATAGTATCTTTACATATCTCTAATTGTCTCAACCTCTCCGTTTTTGGTCCCCCTTAGATCTTATCTTTATCATCAAGTAGTGCCTTAGACTCCCTTGTGCATTTCCATTGCATATGACCATGGAAGTCAGCCTCCCTCAAAAATGTGCGATCAGTAATGTGTAAGCAAATTAAGCTCCACCCTATTATCATCACAATTGTGTTACTCCTCGTTTCTTTGAAGTTAGAAGTACAACACTTAAAAAGAATAAATAAATTTTACTGTAAATATATATTTGCTCCTTACCATTATAACATTTTCTATTTAAATCTTTTATAAGTTTAGTTAAAAACCTTGTAAATATATTTTTATTTTAAAATAATTTTTTATCTAATTTTAATTACAAAAACTATAACATCATTAAACATACAATCTTTTAATCAAAGTAACTAAAATATAATTAAATTATAATTTTTTTAATCTCAAATTAATCTCAAATTTTTCAGTCTTTTTTCCTTAAAAAATCTAAATTGCATCTTCTTCTTCGTTTTCGTTTCATTTATATCCAATAGTAGAATTATACATTATGTCGCAATTTATAAAATAAAAAAATATGAAAAAGTTATATGAATTTAATTAATGGTTCAACCTTCTCACGATAGTGAATTCTTTCATCATCCCTTAACAAAATTAGGTATAGGACTAGCACTTGGACTTTTTTCTTTGTCCCTTCTCCCTCTACAACAAAATTTCACTCTCAATTTTGAACTTTTTCATTCACTCTCAATTTTGAACTTTTTCATGTACTCCTTTAAAATCCGTTAATCTTCATACCAAGAAAAAAAAATTGATTTAGAATCAATTCTAAAACTCACCGTTATCCAACAAGTACCACTAAACTAAAAAAGATTATGATAACAATGAATTTGACTACGGTGATAAATCCCAAATGGAAGAAGATGGTGATAGTGATGAAAATTATGATAATAAAGAGTACTGGAACAATGAAAAAGAAAATGCAATTTAGGTTTATTTTTAAAGAAAATGACTACATTTAAGATTAATTTTAGGTTAAAAAAAGTTAAAATTTAATTATTATTGAATTTTTTGTTAAAAAATAATTATGTTGTTTAACAAAAAAAAAACATACAAGTATCAAAATAAATAAATAAAACTTATAATTACAAAAACTAAAACATATTTAGACCATAAAATTTAAATGTTTAACTAACATCATTTATAGTTAAAACAAATTTTAAGAAAAATATAACTTTAAATTCAAGGAAATGAAAATCAAGTGAATTAAGAACTATGCAAAATAGATAATAAAATGCAACTAAGTTTAGTATAATGAATATAGAATTTGGATCCTAAGGCCATCAAATAGTGATTTAATTTGTAATAAGTGGCAGTGGGTTTACGTTTGGGCTTTCGACCTCGACTTTTCCTTTTTTATGGGGGCTACTTGGTGGAAAAATGTAGAAGGGGAACTCAATAAACATACTAAAACAACTTTCACGGATTACAATGCTCTCATTAAAAATAAATAAAACATTTGAGAAAATGGTGAGAAATGAAAAATTAAGGTAGGGTTGAGAATTGAAACTTCAGAAAATGTGAAAGATAATTAAAAGGATTTCTTATTCCGGGCAATTCATCCATGTAATCTTATCATTCTCTACTGAGTGGCGATTCTATTTCATATCCATTTACCTAATTAAGTTTTTTTATACTCACCATTAAATATCTCCATTCTTACATTTCTTCGTCTATTTTCAAATTTAAGAATCATTTTAGTTTATAAATAATTTGTTAATGGATCAATATAAAACGATTACTCAGAGAAGCCTCAATTTTTTACGTTTTAGCCAGACAAACTCCCTCTCCTTCCTATCGCGACTTTACTTTGACAGGTTTTCGCAAACCAAATATTAGCACCCTGCAATGAGACCAGTGTCTCCACAACAATTACAGCTTGGCATTTAAGAATTCTGAAATTTTATCCAATTACTCAACAATATAAGATTAGCAAAAATTTCAGACAATTTTGCAACACTCAAAATTAAGTTGGATGAATTATCGAGACTCAAGATGTGTGGTTTATTTAATACAAAATTAACACCCAAGTACTAACAATTTACTATTGAATACCAGTAATGCAATCTCAATTTGCACTAGATAAATATTAACAATGTACTACAACATCGATGTACATTTAAAGATAAAAGTAATTAGAGTGCAGCTTTGCAAACCATTGGCAATAGAAAAGAGAAAGAAAAGAGTAATTAAAACTTATCAAACTAATTAGTAGATTAATATTCAGCGAGACAATTAAACAACATATAACAAAGAAAAACCATTGTTAATAAGCAATATCGAGTGCTGTTACAACATATATCAACAATAACATTAGCACTAAAAGAAACCCTAAATTTTCAAAGAAACACAGAAATCCCCAATTTTCTAACCGCCGAAACCGTAAAGAGTCCTGCCCTGTCTCTTGAGTGCGTAAACAACATCCATGGCAGTAACAGTCTTGCGGCGAGCATGCTCGGTGTATGTAACGGCATCACGAATCACGTTCTCAAGAAAGATCTTGAGAACACCACGAGTCTCTTCATAAATTAACCCACTGATACGTTTCACGCCACCACGTCGTGCGAGACGACGAATCGCAGGCTTTGTTATTCCTTGGATGTTATCTCTTAGAACCTTACGGTGACGTTTAGCTCCTCCCTTTCCAAGCCCCTTTCCTCCTTTTCCTCTTCCAGACATGGCTGTTAATTTTATGTTTCTCTTTTTTCTGAGATTGAACGTTTCAGATGAAACTAATTGGATACAAATGATTTTATGTTGAGAGAAGTGAATTTAGGATAATAAATAGGGTGAGGGTGATGATTTGTGGCCGTTGGATTCTTGGCTATCCGCGTGAGGTGAGAATTTGAAATGTGGAGCGTTAGATTTAAAAGGCTTGATTTTGATTGGTGGAAAGATGGTATCGCGGATCGTGAGGTTTTAAATTTTGGAGTGGGCCAGTGAATGCTTATTGGTGGGAACTGTGTCTTTGAGAAAACACAAATTTTTTAAGCACGTGAGGGGGAAATTGTGTTATGAAATAAACTGACCCGCCAACGATTTCGGAGTGATTTTGAATGAAAGTGCTCGCACGTGAGAATGTAGCCTCGTTTTGTTTACTACCATTGCTTCTAGTTTTTTTTTTTGTTTTTTTTTTACAAATAGTGCTTCTAGTTTTTTTTTGGTTTTTTTTTACAAACAGTGATTCTAGTTTTTTTTTTATTTACAAATAGGGTATGTAAACTTGAGTTGAATAATGAATATGAATGCAAACAATTAAAAAATAATATGAGATTCAATTTAATAATTAATTTATTGAATTTTGATTATAAATTAAATTAGTCAAACTTAAATTAAATTTATTAAATAAAATAAATTAAATTTTAATTGTAATTTTGTATACATCAACATAATATATATATATATATATATCATATCAAATGAAATAAATTTTAATTATTACTAAAACGATACCATTAAAAGCACCTACAACAACAACTATTATTTCTTAGACATTCAAATCGGTAATTTTAATACAAATTGAAAATATGAGGTAGCGACTCAATGGCCACATAAGATACTTACCAGTAACTAATTAAATTATGCTATTTTGTTTTAATTGTTGAAAAAAATTGGAATCACAATGTTTAAGTAGATTACAAAAAATATTGTTATAAATTTATAATATTTACATGAGTTAACAGTACTTTGATCTCGCTATTATGGCTTAATTCAGTTTTATTCTATGAAAAACTGTTTTTATATTTTGTTTATATAGTTTTATAATTTATTTTTAGTTTTTCATGGTATCTTCTTCAACTTTGTTCTTACCTTCACAATCTCTATAATTTTAAACCACCATCACGTACATTAGAAAAATAAATTTTCCTTCTTAATTTTAAAGTCGTTCTAACTTTGTATCTTGGGAAAACTCGTATGTTTTAATAAAAATTCAAAATAGAAAAAACAGAAAAACAAAATCCTTTTATTAAGAAACCTTTAACACAACCTACGTGCTAGAGACCTTAATAATTTGTAGGCCACACACCCTTTACTAAGACCTATGAACTAGTCCTTGTGCAATGGAGTTATTGAAACTTGAAACTTGGTTTTGTAATATTGTAACCTTTTTTTTATACATGCCTTGTATTACGATTAGGTATTTAAAGAATTATATGGGTTTTTAAAAAACAAGTTTTTTTCTCTAATTAATATTTTGTTGTGTAGACACTACCTACTAGTGGTGTTTGAAAAGTGTAATGTCTATTTAATTTGTGTTTAGTAAATAATTATCTATCATTTTATATTAGCATAGATTTTATTTAATAAATTGTATGAAAATAAATAATTTTTCTTGAAATATAACGATATATAATTATTAACGAGACTAACTTAGTAATAATTTTATATGTGTTTGATTGAAGGGATTTGGTTCTTCTTAAATATTAAAATTAAAAAACCGTAAATTAATTATATATACATCTAAGATCTACTTAAATAGATGAACGAAATAAATTTCATTGTGAAACTAGAAGGATGTAATAGTTATGATAGTTGAAATTCTATGAATTTATAGAAGGTTGTGGCCCTAAGAACATCAATTCGTTATAAAAAATCTAAGTTTTACTCATTATTTCTTATAATGTAAATAATATCGTTGTAAAATGAATGGTTACACGAAATATGTAGATTAAGAGTGAATTGGATTTGTGTTTTTGGATAACATAGCTCAATTTAATTTGGGAAATTAAATAAATAATTTTAACCAACAGCTACAATTTTATAAAGTAAACCATAGATTTGAAGTGATGCAGGGTTCTCTCTCCTTCCCTATATTTCAAGAATTAGGAGTTGACTTTGATAGCAATTTAATTTTACTTTGATTTTTTATTCTAATTTTATTTTAATATGTTACCATCTATTATTGTAATTTTATTTAATTTTATTTTATGGTGACATGGAGATACATAGTAACTTTTGCTATCTCAATTATTAAAAAATTGATGGGCAAATACAATTCATATAAATCAATGCAAATGGATTCAATCCAACATGATAAATTTAATATA
>JBBPBT010001011.1:3102857-3116654 GCA_037974875.1 Cicer bijugum | reverse complement strand
GTTAGTAAAAAAAAAAAGAGAAATAAAAATATAAAAAAAAACTATTTAATTAATATATATTTATATTATTTCGACACTTTTAATTTATCATGTAATTTTAAATAAAATATTTTTAAAAAATAATGTAAATGAATGACTCAAATGAATTGATGATAGATAAAATAGAATCTCTCTATAATTCAGTTGTCACAAATTTAATGACTAAATTAAATAGAAATTTTACAATTTTTCTTCGTAAATTTATTACGTTAATTTTATTTTTCTAATTTACAAAAAAAAAATATTGAATTTGATATCTTAAAGTATTGTTAATCGCGTCTTTTTATAAATAGCCATTATGAAATAATTTTCGAATAGCAGTTTTATTAACAATTTACATTTTACATCATAAACAATGATTATTATGTATTTGTCATGAATTAAATTTAATAATATAATTTTTATATATTTAGTCTCCCGATAAAAATTAGGCTAGTATTGCCACCTTAGCAGCGCTTGTACTTGTTGCGGCTATTGCTTCTTTCTCTTCACTTCTGTCTCAACAATTTTCGCCTTTCGCTCAGCCCTCACCGAGTCTCACTGTTGAGATGCACAAAGCCACGATAGCATATGCATATGGTAAAGCTCTTATTTTTCAGACTTCTGCATTACCCTTACCCAAATCGTTGTTATCCGTGCGTCATCATTCATCTACCAAAGTATTTCTCACAGGTTTTCTCCCTCTCCAACATTTATGTTTTCTTTTCTTTTGTCTAAATTCATTTTAGCTTTTCAAATTTCAATCTTTGATTTTTTGTTTTGTTTGGAACAAATGGCTTCTCTATCACACGAATATAACTGTCCTGATAGACACCTTTGGATAACATGGGCAATTTTAGTCCCAATTGTTGGAAGGCTTTTGCTTTAGTCTATTCAATTAAAAATACAAATTAATATTTAAATTATTAAAACTTAAGTCATTTTATTATAATATAATTTCAATCTTTAATAATATAATAGTTGGTTTAGTTTTAATATGGACAGAGAAATCTCTGTTATTCCTCCGAGTCTTTAACTTTTAGTTAATGATTACAGCTTCTTTTATAATAAATAAATAAATAAATAAATATTATAACGGTATCCTATTCAAAGAGTAAAATAGTGATTTACTCATAATTTAAATGAATTCGGGCCGTGGGTTAATAGATCAACAGATGGGTTATATATATATTAGTTACTAATATTATATTAAAAATATATATTTACTTTTCAAATTTATAAATTAAACTAGGTATGTCATACGTGATATAAACACTAAGTCATTAGAAAATATCGTCTTTTTGTGTTGTTAGTTATATTTAATAGAATGAATTATATGCTGGATGATGAACCGGGTAAATCTATTTCACCTTATTATAAATTCATCTAAAAAATAGTATTCACGATTTAAATTTTTTATTTTGTTTTTTTTACTAAATGGATTAACGAATTGGAATGTCGTTCTGTTAACTTTTTGATTTATTTATTAATTAATAAAAACTATAGAAATAGTATAAGTAGAATAAAATTAAAGACTATTCTAAAAAATTAAAATATAAAACAATTGAGTTAAACAAAAATATAAAAATTATCATTTAAATATTCATTATTAATCATTCAAAATTATAAAATACATCATAAAAAATTAACAACACAATCAAACTAATTTACAAACTATAAATAATTATGTATCAAATCAACTTAAAATTTTAAGTAACAACCAAGTTTGAGAACTTCCGATTTTGTAGGATAAAAACGGGAAAAAAAAAAAATAAGGCACCTAATATATGAGTAAGCTACAAATTAAAAACAGGGTTTATATGAAATAATTTAGATCGGAAGCGAAGCAGTGAAGCAATAGTAAAGGGACAGGTGAAGATTCCATTTCCAGTGTTGGGTTATAGCGCAATGGCCAATCCCTCCGTTGACCGTAAGCCAATCACACATGTCGTTTTTGACATGGACGGTCTCTTGCTCGGTATTTCATCTATCTATCTATCTATCACTATCCATTCCTTTCTTTATTTATTTTTTTTTTATCAAACTTTGTGTTTTTACATGAATCATTAGAATAGTTACCCTTTTTGTTAGATACGTGTTAGAATTTGTTTAACACATTTTTGAATTTAGTTATGATTAGCACAGTATAAAACTGTATTTTACCCTAATTGTATCATATTATTAGTACTATCAATTTCAAGTTCAAAATTTCTTGCGATTTCTTTTTTCCTTGAGCCCAACCATGCTTCGTAACACTTTTGGCTGTTTTAATATTATTGCGCAGACACAGAGAAGTTCTATACTGAAGTTCAGGAAATTATACTTGCTAGATATAATAAAACCTTTGATTGGTCCCTCAAGGCAAAAATGATGGGAATGAAAGCAATCGAAGCTGCTAAGGTATTTGTTGTAGAAACTGGAATCAGTGACTCTCTTACTCCCGAGCAATTTCTTGTAGAAAGAGAAGCGATGCTGCAGAGTTTGTTTCCAACAAGTGAGCTTATGCCAGGTATATGGAATTTTAGATTAATGGAGATTGGATTAATCAACATTAAGAATAATGAAATATTGTTTGCTGTTAACTATGGAAACTATAACTTATATTTGATACTTGGGGGGATATTTGAATGGGCACTACTAAAAGTTGAAGCACTAACATAAACACGAACATTAGACACGACACTGACACTGACACGTTGACACCGATAATAACATGAAAAAGGGAAGTAATTGAATGTAGCTATATGACTTACGAGTCAGTGTCAGATACCATATACGCCTTCAATTTGAAGTGTGAGTGATTCCTATTTCAATGTTTTAATAAGAGTACATAATTAAAAAAATGACATATAATTGTTTTTTTATACATGCGTCACATGCCTGCACTTGGATGGCCCTAGAAATGTCTTATTGACTATCAAGGGTTGCTTATATATTATTCCTTTTTGTTGATTTGTATAAATTGACATGGATTAATAATTGAACTTTTGAAAGTACAGAAAATCATCATGACATCTTCTATTCACTATGTGCATGCGCTTATATAAATGCAATATCAATGTCTTAGGCCCTATCAATGCTTGTTGAAAGCGACTAATGCATGTGTTGTTATCTGTATAAAACTTGATCCTACTTCTTAATGGATAATAATTACTTGTTCAAACCTGCAGATTCTGCTAATAGTTGTTCATTCTCATTTTTCTCTTCACTTCTGATTTGTTACACAGTTTTACGTTTATATATTATTTTCCCAACTTATATGGATTTCTATGCTTTTCTGAAAGACTGAAACTTCATCGTACCTTGATTCCCCACCCTTTTTCCCTGTTGTTACTTTTTTTGGAGTTTTTGTAAAGATTCCCATTTGGTTTTTTTTGTTGTTTTTTTTTCCTCTCAGATTCGTTAATTACATGTGTTTCTTCAGTCAGTGATTCCCTCCTCAATTAGGCTGTTGGATAAAGATCTTTAATTGATCTTCACCTTGTAGAGTTGAACAATTTGACTTGTCATAATTCTTTGCTTAGTTTTTGCATACTTTTTAAATTTAAATATTTTTGGCTAAGATTTAAGCAACTGTGAAACAATACACTAGGCATCTCAAACTCTTCTTTTGCTGCACCTGGTGAAAACTTGGAAAGATTCATCTCAATACCGACCTACTTGGGTTGAGAAGAAATCATGTTGTCACATGCTCAGCATCATGATATTTGTGGAACCTCAGAAATTGTAACCTTGGAGCTTTGAGTTCATAAAACCTTGTTGAGCATGTTTCAACAATGATTTTGTTGCTACCTACTTTTGTATACTACTGATATCAGTGGCATATTTGACAGCATATGTCTGACATGAAATTATAGTTTCCTTACTTTTAATGAGTTGACACGTTGGTTTGTTTGGCATGCTTTGCAACATCTGCTTTTTTAACATATGGGTGTAGAATTCCTTTCTGCGTGGAATTTTTGCAACATTATACTGCCGCACCTCAAAATGTTTTGCATTGAAATATATATTCCACATAATCTGCAATTTTCAATGGGTAATTGCACATGCATGTTTGCACGTATAAAAATAAATCTACCAACAACTCATGATTAAATCTTCTTGCAAGGTCTAGGTTTTCTTTGGTATCTTTTTTCCACTATACATGTTGCTCATATTCTATATAAATTGAACTGTACTCAGATATTGCAGACTCAAACTTAGGAATCGTAACGTCAATGATGTTGAATAGTTTCTGTTATCAAAACCAGTTCATTTATGAAGAAAGCTTGAATATTTAACTTTGTGACAGATGTTCAAGATCTATAGGGTATATATAGTTAGCTTGTCGATCTGAAAAGACTGGATTGCTAATTTAATATGCAAGTATT
Source organism: Cicer bijugum (assembly GCA_037974875.1). Classification (NCBI taxonomy): domain Eukaryota; kingdom Viridiplantae; phylum Streptophyta; class Magnoliopsida; order Fabales; family Fabaceae; genus Cicer; species Cicer bijugum. Next base: position 3,112,266 of record JBBPBT010001011.1, on the reverse strand, counting down.
TGAGTATAACTGTTCTATGTCCTAGACACTGCAGTAATGTGTAGGACACAGACTACCATTTTTTATATATTGACCTTCTTTTGGCTTTTTTCATTTATCATAGGTGTTAGTCGTTTACTCAAGCATTTGCATGCAAAAGGAGTTCCGATTGCCTTGGCAACTGGGTATATTTCATCCATCTCGTGTTAATTTTTTGTCTTTTACTTTATTTTGGGTTAAAGAAAAGAGATTTATATCATGTAATGCATCTATCTTGAAGGACTTTCTATAAAAAAGTTGTTTTGCCAATTTGCTCCACAGTTCTCACAAGCGACATTTTGAATTGAAAACGCAAAGACATGGTGAAATGTTTTCTCTGATGCATCATGTTGTTCTTGGTGATGACCCTGAAGTAAAAAAAGGCAAACCATCACCGGATGTATTTCTTGCCGCAGCCAAGAGATTTGAGGTATGCCAATTAATGAATTTTGTACACTTGATGACAAATCTGTCTCCAAGGATCACATATGCCTTTTCTTTTCCTGATTTGAATTGAGAAATGACACACGCATTTGACAACAATTTGGATGGGTAACTACGTTCAAGTATGTGGTTAATTACGCTCACTGAATAATTATTAATGAATACAATAAGGTGTCACAACTCATTAACCATCTACTTAACGTAATTAACTATATTTCAAGTGTTTAGATATGCATGATATTCATTATAACCATCTAAATCATGTTCAAATATACATGTTGATCTAGTTTCAAATATACATGATATATCTATTAACCAAAATTTGTGTTAAATTATACACTTTTAGATTGTGGTTATTGACATTCAAAATCATGGTTAATTGTGTTATATGGATGATTAATGAGTTGCGACACCTTGTTATATTCATTAATCATCTAATAAACATAATTAGCCATGTATTTGAATTGCATTAACCATCTAAATTTTGTTGTCACATTTCCTATCAAAATAACACAACTCATTTGAATTCTGTGGTTGGGTTCATTTTAATCATTATTGTTCAATTTCCTACTTTGTTGAGTTTGTGATCGTACATAGTGATGTTTTTAGTTAATGACACATTCATTGTTGATCAACAGGGTGGACCAGTAGATCCATGTAACATACTTGCTTTTGAAGATGCACCCTCTGGAGTTCTTGCAGCTAAGAATGCCGGGATGTAAGTTGTTTGAAGCACTCAATGACATTTTCTAATTTGTCTTTTTTAACTAAACATATATGATGAAACAAGATAGAAAGAAAATAATAACTAATCGACCGAGGTCATGATTGTACAACATCTGTTTGTATTCAAGCTGCAGTGCACCTAACTACTGTTAACCGCCACTAAGGAACTAATAGAATCAGAAAACTATCTATCCATCACACACTAGCTGCTTAATATATGTTTATAACATACTATGGTTTACAAAGCATGCTAACATTTAGTAGTATGTGCGCATAATTAATGCTATGTCTATCAATTTTAGATCCTATATGTTCACTAGGCTCTTCCAGTTCTTTTTCCCTCTCATATATATTATTGATAATTGTTGATATAATAATGTTTGTTACCTATATATATATAGAGAGAGACACACACACACACTAAACACTCCGTTTTGATGATGTTTACTCATTCCAATTTTTTTTGGTTTCTTAGATTAAACATGGATACATGCATTGTGCAGTTGGAATTAGTATTTTGTTGTTCAATTTGTTGATTTTTGCTTGTTACAACATGTCTTGCAGGTCAGTTGTTATGGTTCCAGATCCAAAGCTGGACAAATCTTATCATGATACAGCCGACCAAGTTTTGAACTCATTGTTGGATTTCAACCCTAGTGAATGGGGTTTACCTCCATTTGAAGATAATTGAAGTTAAATGCGAGTTTCCAAATGCAGGTTTGGATATGTTTTTCCTTGAGGTTTCTTGTGTCCCCATGTGTTGTGGCCATGATTTTCTACAGCTACAAATTCTAGCTTGAGTAATTGCACGGTAGTTTCCTTCTAGTCGTGCTCCCAAACAACCAATAAAACCGTCATGTTTTACATTACTGTTAATTTTATTGGGGGTAGAAAAAGCGAGTAATTATTCCATTTCCTTACATTGTGGGAGATATTGTTAACACATATTATCGTATTGCAGGAAACATAATTTGTTGTATCTCGTATTGTTAGACACATTTTTTATATGACACCATGTTTATTATTTCTTACTGCACAAAATGTTACATTATTGTAAGATTCGACCAGTTGGTTGAGCTTTGAATTAAAAACCTTGTTGGTTCACTCTGTGGTTTGGTATTTGACAAACATTGATTGTGCTAATTTAAAAAATTATAGACTTAGTAATAAGCGACCAAAAACTGAGATTTATAATTTATATATTATTGTAGAATCTGCGAGTGTTCCGAGTATTTGGAGGATAACCAAAATATTTTGTATAATAAGTATACACAACTTTTTTTATTTATGTCTCTCATAAGGTGTATACACTTTATCGGGTGTACACAATCATTTTTTAAAATCAATTTTAACATTTGTGGTATGGCTCACTGTATTGTAGGAACTAATTTGAAAATATATTTACACTGATTGTTTTGATCATTCTCCATTGTGTGAGACATGGTCTATGTATTCAATGTAACCGGAGTATTATTTTCTATAAATTCGTAAATGTCCTTTTTTAAAACATAATATGGGTCTTGAAGTAATAAAACCTTCAAAAAGCAAAAGACAAACGGAGGGTACTTCTATACTTAGTCCTATATCCCTATAATTTACTTAAATTCCAACTTTATTTCCTTAACTTAAAAAAAAAAACTTAAAAAAATGTAATTTTTGTTCTCTAACATTGTGAATTATTCGGAATAGAAAAATGAGTACCCAAAATATTCAGAACACAACATTAATATTTTGAATTTTTAAAATTTAAAATATCTGGTCTTCAGGAATTTTTAAGTTGAAAAAAAAAAATCAAAATATAGTTAATGTCTCATATTTTAAAATATAGAATACCTAATTTTGTAAAGTTTTAAAAAGTGGCAAAACATAAGTAAATAAATAATATTGAACATGAATTGTTCCAGGCTTTTTAAATGTTTTCAATATTAATAGAAAATTGGAAAAGAAGTGTTAGAACACCATCTCTGTTTGGAGGAGGATCTTGGTGAGTTGATGAACATTTTGACTGTTTTTATTTTTTTTATTTTTTATTTTTAAAAAAAATTAAGGTATCGCTCAAACATAATCGTAGAGAATCACGTACTAATCTCAATTAATATTTTTCATACACATCAGTAAAAGGACAAAGTCAAGACCACAAAATAGTTTAGTAACTCTAATATCTATTTTTTGGCGTACCATATACCATGGTTAACATTTCCTAAGTTTTTAATTCAACATATTTTAATATATCATTAAAAGTTTTTAATAATTGCTTCTATTAAAAACAATTCATTTAATTCTTAAGTTTTAAGTCAACTGATAATACCGATATTATTAGCTCAGACGTCTTATCTCATATATTTATTTTATAGTATTTATTTATCAACTTTTAAGAGGGATTTTATGGTATTTATTTTTAATTATAACTAATAAGAGTTTTGATGTTTTCACTTAAACGGCTATCTACAAACAAGATGAGCGAGCGAGTTGGTGGGTTTATTCTTCAGTGTTCACTTTGTGTACTTTTCAACAGGAAAAAAATGTTTTCCCCGTGTAATGGAATTGTTAAGTGGTCCTCTATATTTTTTTTTTTGTGGTCCATGTATTAATTTAAATTTAGGAGGTTGAGCCGTTAAAGCCAATTTAAAGGTTCGAAATTTAAATTGATGGTACAAACTTTGTCATAAGCAACCAGTTCCAAAATTAAAAATTGAACAAGATTAACAAGATTTATAGTTGTTCAGTTTGAAAAGGGTACTATAGTTTTGCTTCTCATACCCACCGTTCGAAAAGAATACACATACTCAAATACTCATTCGTCTTGAATTATAAATAAATAAAAAAACTCACTTTTTTCTCCTTAATTAAAATTTACTACTTTTCTCCAAAATTACCCTTATAGTATTTATTGAGTTTGTATTCTTTAAAAATTGTTTCCAACATCAATAAATAAGAAGCTGAAGCATTCTCATCTGGATTAATTGAATGGATCGTATAAGATAAAAAGTCAAGAGTATTAGTTCTGTTTAGGTTTACAGAGCCAGCAAAGTGATTAATAGTGTAAAATTTGATATGAATTTTGTTATTAATTAGTTAGGTAATTATATAATTGTTTAATGGATTTAAATTTGAAGAATGAGATAATGAAATTATGTTAATTTATTTGGTGTTTCTTAAAATATTTTATAAATATCATGAACATTTTTTATCCTTAGTTCGGTTTAACATTAAAACAGAAATATTATATAAATTGAATGATACAATCGAATCATCTGAGTTAATTTAATGTAGTTACTTGATTCGATTAATAATTATGTAGTTCAACCATTGACTCAATGTTTATAGTGATTTAATGTATGAATTGACTTTTAAAATATTGTTTATAACAAATTACTTGCATCTTTTAATTTGAACTTTTTCATTTAATTAAATGACATAATTTCACATGAATCACAATATAATTAATTTAATTAATTATAAATTAAGTAATTAATTCTTACGTGATATACTTTAAAACTAGTCACCAAATAAATACTAGTTTACATAAATAAGCTCATAATTCGGACTGTAAAAGATAAAACTTAACAGACACTATAGATAGTAGATGTGATTACTAATTACTTCAAAACTTCCTATAATACTGTAGGGTGGAGGACTCTGTATAAATGCAAAAATTAATGTCAAATCCTTAATAGAGTGCCCTCAAATTAGCAAGGGAACACATCTATGATAGTTCAATACAGATTGTTACTTTAATGACAACATGCATATTGGACCATTATATTAATCTAACAAACACCACTTAATTATTAGAGGGGGCAACACAATGGGCATAATCAGCTAGCTAGCATCACCCAAATTGCATGTCTATGTGTGTATCAACAGAGAAGAGCATTTATATTTAAATTTTTTTATTGAATCTTTATAAAATTTCATATTTTCATTTTAATTCATACAAAATAAAAAATACTATAGTTTTAGTTCTTATAAAATTATTCAATAAATAGTTTTAAACTATGCTGAAATAAAATATATTTAATTATCTTTTAACTTTAAAATTTTTGTATAATATTTTGTAAATAAATTAAGAACATTATAAAAAATTATTCCATAAAATTAGAGTTTTTTTAATTTGGAATAAGTTAAATATGAATTTTTTTATAGGTAAAAAATTCAAAATAAAAGTAACAAAAATATAAACTTAATATTGAATTTTAAATTTGTTTTTTTGTTGACGAACATTTTAAAAAAAAAAATAAATGTCTCTAAAAATTCATTCAAAATTATTCATTGACTTAATTTTAAAGAATAAAATTGCATGCATAATAATTTTGTATTGAGTAAAAATTATATTTTTATTTTGTATACACTAAAATTGAAATCTTGAATTTTTTTATCAACAACTATATTTTTTTTGTTATAATTGAGTCTCTTTTTTAGCACAATTAAAAAAGAAAAACAACTCTAATACCGCATGATCGATCAAATCATCAAAATGTTATTGGGCTAACTAAGGTCATGGTATACTAGTACAGTAGTACTTGCCTCGCTAATTAACTAGCTTTCCATCAAAAGCTGTTGAATTACACCAAATGATATGATGATGAAATTAAATAAATTATCAAAGCTAGCTAACCCCTAATTCTGATTAAGGGAAATGGTTTAAACTTTTTTTGTCATTATCGTTTGGTACTCTAGCATGAATACTTGAAATGAAGGTCTTAGATTCTTAGGCTCATGTTTGCAAGTACAACTCCAACAATAAAATAACACATAATTAAGATCCTAATAATATACTATAGGACATTTTATACAAACGTAAAAATCTAAAATAAAAAAAAATAAAAAAAATAAAAGTGGTCAGAGTGCAAAAAAATATACAATGATAAGTGTAATATTTAATTAATTTCGTATTAGAGTTCAATATTTATCGAATTAACTTTGATTTAAATTATTCATATACTAAAACAATCTCGACTATTAATTGATAATAAGACACTTTTGAAATGTGCTAGCGCTGTTCAATTGAAGTATCAAATTTGTTTCCAACATAAGTAGTAGTATTATGAAACGCAATGCAATAATTCTTACGCTCTCCTTTGATTATTTTTTAATAAAGAGAGTAAGTCAAGTTAAGAGAGATATTTCAGCAAATTAGTTGAGTCTACACATAAATATATATATATATATATATATTATTTTAAATTATATATTACATTTTTATCATTATTATAAATAAAAATTAATTAATTTTAACTAATTTCATATTATTATTTTCAATACACCATTCATTTAATTCAAAACATTTAATATTGATAATTAAATGTTTGACATATAAAAGATACAAATTAGTAAATTTAACTTATTTTACTAGAAACCTAGAAAACTAATTATAACTCGACATTTCTTAATAACTTTGAAAGTAATTTCTTAAATAATATATCTAAATTGATATCACCATATACGAATTATTCGGGATAGAGTGGAGAGAAATTGAAAAAGAAGATACAATAAAAAATATAAAAAATAACCATGTGGCAAATTGGAAAAACGCGCCCTTAATTTATACCGAAGCACATCTCTACATGTACTTTCAATTTGATTATTATTAATTAACTGACTTAACATTAACCAGCATTTCTTGCTTGCTTTATATTCACTCAGTTTTTATTATTAAATAAAAATTAATGAACAAAAATGTTCAACTCACTTTTATTTTATAAATAGAAACGGAAGAAATACTGTATAGCTCATTCAATATAGATCATTCCTGACCATCGTATAAAATGCACTTTCTAACCAATGCCAAATTTATTTTTACTTTATTAAAGTGCTTTAATCTCAAAAAGCACAATTAAAATTAACATACCCAAAATTATGATTAACCGTGCATCTTTCAGGTGTTGATATGCATTGCATGGTGCTAGATTATGCCTCTCTTCTACTTGCTGTACCTAATTTCCTCGACTCCCCCTTCGCTGGAACTATCCGAATTCTCTTTGCCACACGTACAAAATCTCTAATCAATTTTTAAATGCAAATACATAACCATCAGAATGCTTATAACAAATTAATAAAAACTTAAACAAATTTTGAATTAAGGATGAAAAATCAAAGACAGAAAACTAGAAACTCGTATCAAATTTGTGTTACAAATTACTAAAAAAAGTTGAAATTAGTGAGAAAATTATAGAAAGTAAAAAAACAAATCACGATAGAATTAGACAGCAATTTATATTTTTTGAAAAGATATTTAATTTTGTTTTGGTGATTTAATATTTATTGAAATAGTATAAAAAAATGAAGAAGATATATCCTTACTTCCAACAAAGGTCACCAGCAAGTAGAAGATCATTCTCCATGTCTTCATAAGCAATAAGATGACCAGGAATGGCATTAGAGAGATCGAGATGATCATCGTCTTCGTCGTCGTCGCCGCCATCCACAAACATCTGCCGGAGAGCCTTGGCAAGACTTCGGTAGCTTCCATGATTATGAAGGCTAATGCGTTGGCAAATCGCACGGCCCTCTAACACAACTGTGACGGCAGGAACGACTGCAGATACAAGATCTTCATCTTCGAGTCCAAGGAACCCTTCAATTTTGTTATACTTTCCCTTATTGGTTTTCTTGTTATTAGTATTTCCATAGACATTCAAAGATGAAGATGCACCTATTATCTTTTGTCTTCTATGATCTTGCTGCCATCTTTGGGGGTCAAAACTGTTCATCGTATTTATATATCTTAATTGATGAGTAGTTGTGAAAATTAATTAAGCTAATGAAAGAAAGAAGAAGAAGAAATTAATATATGTGTGAATTAAACTGATCAAAACTTAAAAGAGTTCATTTGTGGGGTTTCTGTTCGTGTCGTGGGGCACTATATATCTTTCATTATGATGCATGTTATATCAAGTAATTAAGCTAAATTCTTGGATACCTTAGAGTTTTGTTTACCATCGGTAACCAAAAAATAAAATTAACTCAAAATTTTAATTTTATTAAATATAAAAAGAAAATTATATAACATTAAATAATTGGATGTTTTATATTCTCTCAACAAAACTTTAAAGAGAAATGTTAACAAAGTGATATTAAGGTAGTGTGATTCAAATACATAAAGCTTTCTTTTAAAGTGTATTAGAAGTTATCTATTTAAAATTTTAAGAGTCCAAAATTTTCTCTTTTCAAAACAAAGTTATTGTTTTTAATTTTTTAATAAGTATTTTTAAAATATTTGTCAGTACATCCAACTTTAAAATATCACAGTGTTCACTTGTAGTATCTTGTTTCATTTTTTTTTTCAAATTATTTATTATTTTATGATACTAGTACATTATTAACTTTTTCCATTAAAATATTCATATTTATTTGATTTTAATTCATTAAATTTTTTTATTAATTATATTTAATTTTTTTATCTTATAAAAGATAATAAATTTTACAATAATTAATTCATGCATCTATGAAGTTCGAATTCAAGACAAATATTTTATTTATCAATTAAATTAAGACTTATATATAATAATTACATTTAATTTAATAAATATGTTTAAATACATAAAACTTATTTTATTATTAAATATAACAAAAACTAATAATTAAAAAAAATCATAATTCGAATCAAACAATTTAAAATGATACGGATATAATTAATTTGTTGAAAATTGAGACGTACATAGAGTCGTGTTGTGAGAAAGTGAGAGAGATAGCACAAATGTCGGGAGTGGTGAGATAGGTGTCTAGAATCCATCCCACTCTCGTTCCTTAATTACTTTTTCTTTTATTTTTCAAGACCATTTAATTTACTCTACTCCCCTAACTTACTTTCTTTTGTCAAACTATCTCACTCGTTAAATAATCAAATTCATTCAAATCAATAGGATATATTAAATAGAATACATAAAATGTAACGTCAATTCAGAATCTTAAAATTTAAAACGTTGAATTTGTGAATAAATTCGTAATAGTAGTGTAAAATAGCAAAATATATATATAAATGTGAAAATTAAAGTGCTTAAAATACATACTTTTAAGATATATAGTGTTTGATGATTTAGTCATTCACGAGAATGAAGTAAATCTATTAATTTGAATTAAATAAAAAATACAAAAAAATCTAAACAATATCACATCAAAATAAAAAATAAAACAATATAACACATATTGACACAACGAAAAGATATAAAAACGTGAAGAAAATGGTCAAGCATCAATATATTTCAATTCAATTAAACAA
>JBBPBT010001011.1:3082839-3093242 GCA_037974875.1 Cicer bijugum | reverse complement strand
TTACTTTTTCAATAAATGTTGGTATCACTCTAAAAGCATTATGTGAAGTTAAAATTAAAAGAAAAAAATAATAATAATATATTGCAATGCGAAAGTCATGGTTGATTTAATTGTTTTAACTTTAGTTAAAATCTAATAGTGTATTTGATTAAGAATTTAAAAATTATTTTTTGCGTTACAAAAAATCCTTTTAATCAATTTAAAACAAAAGAAAATAAATACCTAAAAAATAATACACATATGAAAGGTACTTAATAAAAAATCACACAACTAACTAAATAATATTATTTAAAAAATAAAATGTCACATTTTTTCTGCGGCTGAGACTTGTTGGCGTGTAGTTACGCACTCCACTATAAGTGGTGTAAGCATATATAAATTTCAATAATGCGCTTGGTATTTTCATACTTCAAGAATCCTCCCGCAACTTCTGCGGCTTTCAATGTGAAAAACTCCAATGATTTAATGTAGTGCAAAATAAAATATACATTGAAATTATAAGTTATGGATTTACACTAATTGAATTTTAAGATGTTTCTTATTAGGCACTATTCTCTGATTTAAGGACTGAACAACTCAAACCAAAGTTTTAGATTTTAAATTTTGGACTTTTAAAGTTAAAAAAATTAATTTAATTATAAATATACAATATAATAAATTCAGGTTCGAGTTTAGATGAAAAAAATTTGATTATTTTTAATAAGTTTTTTTATTTCTCTTTAAAATAAAAAAGATTCACAACATTACTTTAAATGGAATAAAAAAAGAAAATGTTAACACATATCCAGAGTGATCAAATATAGAAATTTAATCTTGTAATTTGTATTTTTAATTTTTTAAAGTTTAAATAATGTTTTTTTAATAAAAGATTTATATTTTTAATATGATTAAAATTTATATTAGCGTTGGAAAGAAAAAGTTAATGTAAAATGAATGAAGGCATTGGTTGTAGTTGTAGGGGGTAGGTGGTGGTTGCTTTGAAGTCCCAGCCGACCAACAAACAACATAGACAAATCGTTAATTCAATTAAAGTAATCATTCATGTTACCGAATCCGATCTTGCAGTCCGGAAGCGGTATCTATCACTGTCACAGACTGATATTTTTTTATCTATATGGTTGACTTTGTTCACTACACATTTCGTATCATCCATTCATGACAATTCAAGAAATTGATAAATTTGTTGAACCAAACCAAATATGGTTACTTAACAATGCTATATTGCATCTACTGACTGATTAATTATTTCCATCATAACACCTTTTTTAATTAGCCACTACTCTCTTCATTCTCGTTTAAGATTTCTTCATTTCTTTACGAAGAAAGATTAAGCGCACTAAACCGATAGCTTCATATATATATGAAAATTTGTTTGATGAAATTGTAAGGTTTCATTTTAAATTAAAGGTATTTTACAAACATCTATAACATCTAATTTAATTAAAAAGTATTAATATTAATAAAATAAATATCTTTATTCTGAGTTCTAACATGAAAATTCGCAATTGTACTATTTATGAATTATGAATTAGATAGTATTTTCCATTCCATCTAAAAAAAACATCTTTAATGCAAATTGTGAAATAATAAAAATCTATTTAAAATGATATATCCCTCTATGTATATATTTTTTTCGTAATTACAGTCACATCAAATCCTAACCCTATGGTTAAGTACCCAAACAACATACTTCAAAATTTCAATTTTGAGAGATGTAAACTATCGTTTATATGAAAAAATAAATTCTCTCTATCAGATTTTGAAGCAATGTAACATGAAATAAAACGTCTGCAGCGGATTGAAAATGGTATGGTTCTAGTTAAATAAAGTAATATTAGTATATATCACTCTAAATGAAAGAGAGAAAAACAAAATCTTGCTTAATGTTATTTTTAGATAATTTAGGATTCTTAATTATATTTTAAAAAACTTAATAAACACACTCATTTGAATAATAAATTAATGAAAGGTTGATCGGATTTATATTCACGATGTACTTCTGAAAATTTATATCGAGGACTAAAGTATAAATTAATTTTCATTTTTATTATTCGAAATAAACAGCCTATCGAACTAAACGCAAAGAACTTATCATTGAATTACTAATTCATATTTATAAGCTTAAAGAAACGGTAATAACTACTGAGAAATGGAAATTGCAGCAGATGCAGCAGTTCTCATTCATTGGAGAAGAATATTGCATGTTGGGATATCTTAATCTAAGATTAACATCAAATACATGCAGAAATTGTATAAATTTTTATCCAAACAATTTTTTATTTATTGGTTGATACAATACAAGGAATTGTCTGTGCCTCCGAACCCTCTTTGTAGGTTCATACAATACAAGAAAGCTAAAATACATAGTCTATGTATTAACTAAGTATAAGTTACACGAACAAAAAAGAATACATTTGAAAATATAGTAAAAAAGAATCATAGGAATTGGCATAATGTTACAAGCAGAAGGAACCGCTTATCCCTCTTTTGAGGGCATCAGTGTAAGGCGACAAATAAGTCCCTTCCAATAGCTTATATTATATATATCCACTACTACTCTTTACGGCCGCTTTATCATAACCCCACGACCCCGTTTGTTACACTCCGGGGTCATCATTACCATACATCACGCAAATATCTGCCATTCATTTGTAGGTTCTTAACCATGCTCTCAGCCTTAGAACTGTCCAGCGAACCCTACAATTCACAAGCATATAAACTTACATTAGTTACTATAAAATCGAAAACATTTCAGAATCCACCATACCAGTAATCAATAGATCTTAAAAGAAAAGACAATTAATGGTATTGAATATTTGAAGGTAAGCACAACATGAAAACAAATGCAGCACCAACACTTTACATTAAAGGTGTGCTTGATATCAGACACCACATGTATGGTTACATTCAATCACTTTCATTTTTTTAAACTATGACTGATGTCTACATATTACTGTCATGAGTCGGTGCTTCACAAGTAATGACATACTATACATAGAAAGATGCTTAGGCCCTCACATAAGACATAACACAAGTAATGACAACCACATATCACAACGACAAACGGTTGTGGTCGGCTAATAATACATGACAGTAAATTGACAATCGCCTATCTTCAACATATGGTACTTCAAGATATCTTATTATATACAAGAAATATACCTGCTCTTGTAAAATTGTGTGCAGAGTGCGGTGTACATCCCTAGCCATACCCTTGGCATCACCACACACATAAATGTAAGCTCCCTCCTGAGATATCATGTTCCAAATATCTGAAGCCTGTGCAAAGGAAAGTGTTAAATAAGAGAAGGCGTAAATTGTTAATTGATAGTTAAAAGTATTAGAGAAAAAGTAGGCACCTTCTCCATCATCTTATGTTGGACATATTCCTTTGTAGGCCCCTCTCGTGAGAAGGCAACAATGAGCTCAGAAAGTGCGCCACCATTAACGAATTGGTTCAATTCGTCTTCATAGATGTAGTCCTTTCATAAAAAAAATATTTAAAAATTAATAAACCAATATAAAATATATTACCCTTCTCTCTCTCACACACACACACGCCTTGGCCACTTAAAATCATAATGAAGGATAGATAACTTACCACTTGACGGTTCCTACATCCAAAGAATAAAACCGAAGGGCCCAGTTCAGCTCCTTCTTCTTTCAGAGCTAATCTTTCCTGAAGTGAAAATAGAAACATGTATAATAATTGGCATATAGATAGTGAGATGGAGGAGAGAATTGGGAAACTGAATATCAAGTCTGTTAATTCAAACCTGCAAGAAACCTCTGAAAGGTGCCAAGCCAGTGCCAGGACCTATCATAATTATAGGCACTTTATTATCAGCAGGGAGTCTGAAATTGGACTGCCTAACAAAGATAGGAGCCCAACTGCAGTCCTGGCTTTTGTCCAATGGTGCAGAATTCTGAACATCAAAACAAAAGGTTAGTTGTGATTTAAAAGGGAAGAACAAACAGTCAGTTTATTTTCTGAAAAAACTCAGAGATCGATAGATCTCTAATATTACGAAGTATTACCATCAAAAGTGGTCAGATATCAATGGCTGATAATAATAATATTCAACCATTTCCACTAACAAATTCAAGTTTATGTGTGCTTAAAGCTAATAGTTTTATACAATTACACCCAGTCAGTCTTAAATGATTTTAAGTAAGATCACAATCTAGGAAACAGGTAAAAATTAGTACCTTCATCCAAGTTGAACACACTCCTCTATGAATCCTTCCAGTGGGCATTTTATCATGCACTAGGGCACATGTAACATGAATTCTGGATGGAGCCATTCTGCAAATAATTTTAGCAAACGACCAAACAGTAAGCACAACATAAAATATTTCTATGAAGACTCGAGAAGGCAAAAACACCAAGCCATATTTCCTCTTTTAAAGCCATTGAAAATATGCTCAGACTTGAAGAAAATTCAGGGTTAAATGTGTTGACCAAAAACATGTTGGTAATTGGCATGGATTTGGTGTGCACACCTCAGATATTGCAAATTTTATGATAGATGTGCACAAATTATACTTCTCTCTAATTCTACAAGCACACAATCCCGAATTACCAACAATTATGCAAGAGTGGCAAACAGAACTAACTTTGGAGATGATGAGATCGAATAGTATCTTGGCTGCAGGCGAGGAGCAACGGCTGCAAAAAAAATACCAATTGGAGGTTTGGCCGATGGAAATTCAGCCATGACCTCAAGGAGACTTCTTTGAGAGGCAATGACCCACTCTGCATATTCATCCTGGAAAGACAGACCAAAACAATATAAAAATGAGATTAATAAGCACAAAAAGTTAATTTAACCCTTTCATGGTATATAAAATAATAAGAAATATTACAACCTTTCCAGCAGGTGAGGCAAGATGTCGTAGTCTTTCCGCTTCAGATGGATCAGATGCATGGGCAGCTAAGGCAAGCAAGGCAGACTAGAAAATACGTTCAAATAATTAGTATAGCTAAACATAAAATGACATTAACAAAATAAAGGGATAAGGGTGCAGCAAAATTCAAAAGAAGCACCTTTTTGGGTGAACTCAAAACATCTGCATATCTAGTAAGTGCTGTCCTTAAAGTGCATGGTGGGAAAGGAGGTGGTAAGGAGCCTCCACTAAGTGGTTTCCCATCTTCGTCGTCGGTATGGATGGAGAAATAGGTGTCAGGTGACAAACCTAGTAGCTTTTCTGCCTCTTCCACAGTTTCGGATAAATTCTCACAGTAAACACCAACATGGTCCCCTGTTTCATATCTGTGGAATAATACAATGAGCGTAAGAGTTGGTAAAATGCCAGAACATTATACAGACAATTGTGTTCTACATTTATATTTCCACATGCAGATACTTACACAACTCCAGTGCCTGAAATGTCAAATTCTAAATGAGTGCAAGAACGATCTGATGCAGGAGTGTGAAGCTCCCTTCGCACAGCCACATTACCCCTGCATGAGTAGTAAGTATACATATCAGATTACAGTTTGGTATAACTAGTTGCCAAATAATATAATATACTGCTGTACTGCACCTGACTGGATGCTGAGCGTCCACAACAGCATGACCATTTACATTATGCCACTTCTTTTCGTCAACAGTTGCATCTAATGGATCACGAATAACAACCCGATACTCCAAAACAGAAGCAGTATAAGGTGTAGCCACAGTTGTATCATCCCCATCTCTTAGCAATTGATCCAAGGCTGGCCACAGTTCTTCTTTCCTGAAATATAAGTCACAGGGAAGGAGAAAGAGCTTGAACATCATCATTAAAACCAAGTGCTGATCATATTCAAATCAACTTAAATGATTTCATACCATGCAGTAAAGTCATCTTCTATGCATTGATCATCATCTCCTAGACCCACTGGGACAAGACGCTTACCACCTGCAATAACCGAAGATAGGCCATGTTGGATTGATGATATGAATATATCAACACAGGTAAGATTAAAAAAAAAAAACAGTTGCTTTAAGGCTTTGTAATGCACGAACTTTTTTGCCGCCGGGATTTATGTGAACCATATTAAATAACAACCAGCAGAAATTCAATTCATATCAGGGGGAAATTGCTACTTATATATGCCCCTTCGTTCAGAATGCTTTCTAGTTGTACAAGAATCTTTAGAATCCCGAGAGGATTACTAGCAAGTAAAAACGAACACATTTCAAACTTTTCTGCAAAACCGATATACGTTTTGAGATTTGAACCTTCTCGTGAGTGTGTGTGTGAGAGAGAGAGAGAGAGAGAGAGAGTTAAGATTTGTGTGTGAGAGTTTGTCTTAGAACAGCTAATTAGAGCAAGCCAAATATCAAATTATGTTCCTATATATTAAATTAAAGTCTACCAATTGGCATCAAATTCATAAAAGGACCAAATGTGATCAAGATGAATATACCTTTCTCAGCAAGCAGATCATCTACCACCTTTGCCACCTGTGTGGAATGACATAGACATGAGATAAAGCACAGCAACTAGCAACACCAATAATAGAGTCGAAGCTTAGAAAACCACAATAATGTACAAGGAATGGAATGCAAACCTTGTTAAAATGCTCATACTGTCTGTTCCCAAGTCCAAACACACCATATTGAAGATTCTTAAACGATTCTTCACCTCCCTCGTTTCCCTGAAATCACAATTATGCGATAAAGATACAAAGCAATATTAATAATTTCACTTTCGATATCAAAACAACAAAAGTCTTCTGTGTCAAACTTACCTCCGTAAACCATTTATAAAACCTTGCCGCGTTATCAGTTGGCTCCCCATCGCCATATCTACACACACCCACAATAGATTACAATTATCAACAAAACCAGCACAAACACAAAAGATGAATATAACTATTTTAAAAAGAGGTACAAATAAACACTTACGTAGCTAAAAAGAAAATAGTCACCGTCTCCTTTTTGAATTTCTCCTCGTACTCATCGTCATCAGCCGCATAATCATCCTGTACTCCAAATCCCAACGCATAGATAGAATCGACGTAAAAAAATAGAGCAAAAGTGATTCTGAAAACTTAAATGTAAATTTAAACTTCAACTTATACTAAATATTTTACCTTAAAGTCACATTTAACTAAAAAAAATTATTTTATAAAGTTAATTTTTGACACTATAGAATCAAAGGTACAATCAGAATCATTGAGAAAGCAAGTTACAGTAACAGTACCATATCAATTACTCTAAACTTAGCCTTGTCGTAACGCGCTTTTGCCTCTTCAGCTATCGCCTGTTGAGTTAAGAACGCGAAATTAAATTAAATTAAATTAAAATGATCAAATAAAAACACAGATGATTATTTTTATTGTAGAACTAATTAGTGTAGTTAATTAATTACCTTAGCGAAACCTTCAGCGGTACCGGTTTGAGTACCAAATAAGACGGTAACCTTTTTGGTACCGTCGTCAACATCAAGTTCAGGAAGTTTATCGATGATTCGTTTAGGAACTTCAATTGGCTTTGATTTTTGAGCGTTGGATCTGCGCCATATTAAAACGACGACGCAACCGATGAGAACGGCAACGGAAGTTGTCAAGAGCATAACGAATTCGCGGTTTTCGAGCATTAGGGAAGCAGAGACCTGAGATGAGACGTTGGATGGGTCTAACTTGCCTTTGATAATGGCAGACATCAGATCCAACGGTGAGAATTTCATGGAGCTAGAGTCTTGCATTGTTGAGTCGGTGATCGAAGAAAAAAATGAATGAATTGAATTGAAGAAAGAGTTTTTCTCTCTCGTCTCGGGAGTTGCAACTTGCAAGGCTGGTAGGTGTGAAGTAGATGGGAGCAGAGAGAGAGAGAGAGAGAGAGAGAGTTAGTTGCGTTGTGTTGTGTGATTGTGAAGAAGGAACGAGAGAGAGGGTTATATTATTGTTGCGAGGGAAATGAAACAATTATACTATGACAATGCAATTCTATTGCTTCCTTCCTTTACTTAACCAAAATACTAACGCCTACCAACCCAGACCGGTCAAATTCACCAACTACTACATCACTCCTCCCCTTAACCATGGTTAACACGCTTACCTTTTCTTGTTTATTTATTTATCAACATTAATTTTTTTTAAATAAACAATTAATTAATGTGTGACATAGGTGCATCATGCACAGAATTTAGAATTTACATTTCTTTTTAATGATGACGGCGAAAATAGAACATGCAATCTCTTACAAATTTAATATCCCTCGTTTTAGTATTAATAACAAAATAATTAAAAGAACAATTAAAGTTATCATATTAACTAATTTTAAATAACTTTTCATAAAAAAAAAAGTAATTTATCATATGAGTGTACTTTATTTTGTTTTGACATTATTTATTTAGTTTTAACTTTTAAGGTATTTATGTTTTAAAATAGTTTTACACTTATTCCATTATAATTTTTTAAGATATCATATCATATTGCTGAGTTTTTAAATTAAATATGTTTATAATTATTTGTTAATGTGACAAATTATTATTTATTTTTAGTGTTTTTTTATTTTTATTTATTTTCTCAATTTCTTACAATTGTATATTACTGCAATCAATGTTTTAAAAGCAACCGGCAACTGAGAAAACTGTTGCGGCAAAAAAGTGAAGGTAGCAACCAATATCGTTATGCTCCACTATAAATGAAGTGAAAAGAAGCATGGAAAACCCGTTGAATGGTCGCGAAAAAATGTTGTTTATTAACAAAAATTAAGAATCCTGATTTTTCATATTCAATGAATAATAAACACATTTGTAAAATAGATCTAAATATTATCATACCTTATTCTTGGGTTTCAATATTATTTTATATCCTCGACTAATATTATAGGTTAAACTATTATACTGATGATTTTAATGTAGTTTACTAAGGATCTCAACTAATATTATAGCTTAAACTATTATACAAATAATTTTAACATAGTTTACTAAGGATCTCAAAAATACAGAGGTAATATATGTTTTAATAAATTACGATGAATCTTATTTATTTTAATTTAATTTATAATAATTTTTTTAATTTAGAATTGTAATAGTTTTAGTTTAATTTATTTTATTTAGTTTATTTTGGTTTATTCTCTAGTTTGAAAAAAATAAGTTTTTGAAATGAAATATAATTTATCTCATCATAATGATGAGTGATTTATGTCTTCTTCTGTAGTTCATATAGTGAAAATTTATTTGAATTTTATAAATTACTTTTTTACTATTGAAATAATTTATCATTGACTTCCCGATTTTATAGATTGTGGCGTATTATTTTGTCATCTTCTCAACCTAATTCATGTCATTTTTGTTTCTTTTTCGTTTTATTTTGTTTGTATGTTTCAATAAATCACTTGGTTAGATCCTCAATTTCATGTGGAAAAATCTAATTTGAGTTTTTTCATATGAAATTAAAGATATAACCAAATGTTTTTTTTTGACACAAAGTAGCAAAATAAAAAGGAAAAAAAATGAAATAAACATGAATTAGGTTCAGAAGATAGAGAAGGAAGACACTCTAACCTATAAAATTGATAAATCAACGAAAAATTGTCGCAAAGGTAAAAAAATTATTGATGACATTCAAACAACTTCAAATCCAATAACGCAAAGAGATAACATAAGTCACTCAATATTCTTATGAGATAAATTTTAATTCGTTTCACAAATTTATTTTTCTCAAATGAGGTTATAAACTCTATTTAAAGCGTAAAACCCCAAAATATATATGAGTTACAAGTGGAACTATTATTTAAACTCATATTAGGCTTACAAACATATTTTCAAAAATAAACTAAATGTAAAAAATTAAAATATATTTCATTACAAGTGACATCAACTAAATATAAATTAAAACTATTATATTTTAAATTAAAACAAACTAAGAAAAATTACAAACTAAATTAAAATAAATAAAATTATTCATAATTTATTAAAATATGGATTTTTTCGTGCTATTGAGGTCCTTGTCATAGTTTATGCAAAGTTCTGATTAATTCACATTGCAACGACTACAATATGTAATACAACACTCACAATAGCTAAATTTGAGAAATCCTTAATAAGATCGTGGCTATGCTTCTATTATTACAACTTGTTGATTTGTTTTTTTTAAAAAAAAATTTACGAAATTGGCACATATCTATCGATAAATTAATATTAAAATTTACTGAGTATTGCTAGCATTGCTCTGTTGCAAACAACCACTTTTTTATTGAATGGAATGCATCTATTCACTTTAAAAGTAAAATTAATTTCAAAAATAGTAGAACTCACGTATAATTTACTTAATAAAAAATTTTAATGTTAAAAAGAGAGCGTTGTTAACTAAACTCAAATTTAACTGTACAACTTTTTGTAATATGTTAATGTGCTAAATATAAAAAATCTATAATAAAAAAGCGTATATTTTATTTTTTTCA
>JBBPBT010001011.1:3053197-3079387 GCA_037974875.1 Cicer bijugum | reverse complement strand
TTAAATAACCAATTTTTGAAAAAAATTATTAAAATACACTCTTTTAAAATATAAATATTAAAATGTTTTTTTAATTATAAGTCGTATTTGAATTTTTTTTAAAAGATAATATTTTTGTAATTTTTTTTTAAAAAAAAAGAGTTATTAAAAAAAATACCCTCAATGAGTGTTACTAAAACCCAGTATAATCTAGAGGATTTACCTATCATTGGTTAATCTCAACTACAAATCCTCTTAGCACCCTTAAGATTGCAATTTAATTTCATCAATAAGATGATCCAAAAAGATATAATTTTGATTAAAGATTCAACAATTCAATTATTTTCGAGTAGTCTAGATGCAAGTAAATCAAATAATACGAATTATTCGTGAAACTTTATTAAACAAAAATAAGCCACAAAATTGTTTTACGTGGTTAAGGACACAATGACGAAGTACATGACCGATCTTTAGCATATGCTGGCAAACCAACAACACAAAATCTATATCTTTTTATCAGAACGATAGAGCCGCAAAAAATATAAAGAAAAAAAATTTATAAAATTAGATTTTAGGAAGAAAAAAAGGGACTATGTTTTTTGGAAAAAAAATCAAATTTTTAATGCTAATGATATTATTTACAGTTTAAATAAAGAATTATTATTTTTAAATTTTTAGTATTTGTATTAAAGATCTATTTTTTAAGATTAGAACCATCTCTTAAAGAAAAGAAATTTAAATATCCTTAATAAAATACACTAACCGTCTCCAACCACTGCAATATTGCACTTCTTACCTTACCAACAGATGAATAATAAAAAAAGATATGTTGCAAGGTTTTTTCACTTCCACACACTAAAACACAAAATACTGTTTCAGTTTATTATTTTACGAATTGTCAATTGTCCTCCATATTAATTCTATTTTTTAATAATACCCAAACAAAAAACTCAACTTACAAAGTTAGTAACTTGTTCAAAATATAGTATGTAGAAACACACCACTTTGTTCAAGGCGCCAATACCACCCATCTGGGTCGTCTTTCCACGTAAAAATATCATAATATTCTTAATATTCTCTATCTTCTTATTTCTTATCATTTTTAATATTTAATAGGTTTAAAATGTGTAGAAATGACACTCATTGTAAGACATATAGAGTGATAAAAATAAAAAAAATACACTAAAATATTTCTTATAATATAGATTAGAGATAAATAAAATTTATAATATATTTAAGCCTAAGTCATTATTATTATCATTATTAATATTGCACAGAGTATGAATTCGAGAAATTTAATCACTGGATATGCATGAAAAATTTCATAAATTTGTATATTATATTTCTTTGAATAACTTTGTTTAATGGATAGTATACTTCTTATTTATTGAAATGTAAATATTAATTTAAAGAAATCAGGAAATTGAATAAAATAAAATAATAAGAATAAGACACAAGTTAGACATACTCTTATGTAAGAATTGAATTGAAAGGTCAAAGGAGAAAATAAAAAGTATGCAACACAATGATCAGGTCTTCAAAGTGAATCGGTCAAAGTAAATATATTTATTTCATATTTTGATTGAACTTAATTATTCAGTCAACCTTTAATTGAAAAGTCTATACGTGGATGCATGTTGACGGAACCAGCGGGTCCTCCATAATTTTGCAAGCTTAAAACGAAGTATTTTTGGAGTCAGCTTTTTCTTCAATTATTTTGAACGTTTTCTTAAAAGATGTATTAAAATAATCTTAGTACTAATCTATATATATCAAACAAGTTGTTAACGATTCACACATCATACAATTTCATTTAATAATTTATATTTGGAAACACTTATACTTTTATGATTTTAATCATGAATATGGAACAAAATTTTAGTAATTCGAAATTGGGTGAAAATAAGTAAATTATAGATAAAAATTATTTGAAAAAGAATTTAAATTCTTTCAAACGAACTAAAATCTTATTAAGAATTTGAGTCAAACCACTCTGCTTAAAACAGTTATGCTTTGTTTGATTGCATTTTTGAATTATTGAAAAGGTAAATTACAAACTTTTTCGCTATCCTATAAAAAAAAAAGAAAAAAACTTTCCCCGCTCTTGAATTGATCACGTGACCAAGACCGCTTAGTGCCAGGTATAGTTCAAAGGCATATGAAGTAGTATATATTTCTTTTACGAGTGATATAATAATCGGAAATAATATAAAAATGTCAAGAATCAAACTCGGACATATTTTCTTGTTCAAAGTTGGGTCCATGATAGTTCGGAACAAGAAGCATTTAATTTCTCAAATATCGTGTATGACACAAGATCAACTCTTAGAGAGGGAATGCTCTCTCGTTTTAATCAACTTTGTATTGCAAGCTTTTCTTAACTACACGATGAATATATTTTTATGCTGCCTTACTTGGTTGATGGTGATATAGGGATATGTCAATAGAGATATAGATAAATTATAAATGTTGAGACAAAATGTCTATGGTGAATGACGTATGAGGTACAAGTTTTCAGAATTTGTATGCTTTTCATTTGGATCTACTAACCAAAAAAGTGTGCTTTTAATTTGGCTATGTTGACTAAGCAAGCATGGTGAGTGGGAACCACTTTTGAATAATTGGTATCCAAAAATTTGAAAGTTAAATATTACTGACGTGGGGACTTTATTATACCAAATATTGGAGGAAATTCGAGTTTTACTTCGAGGAACATCTATACGACTAAAGTGTTGTTGAAGGAAGATACACCTTGAGTTAGTCCTATTATGTATCCCATATACGAGCACTTGTTGATTGTGGCAGATAACTGAAAAGTAGTAGGATGCATATCATATTGAGTCTAACCATTGTTGTGCACAAATTGACATGCTGTCACTAATGTAAAAAGGAAGTCACACATATACATGACCACATAGGTTTCATCGATGTTGTTCCAAAACTGAAAATTGCAACTCCTCTGAATGGTCCACAAGGTTGTATCCCGTATGTCGTATGTTGTGTTGCAATTTTGATAAATTATTAGTGACAATGAAAAACAAATCAAATAACCCATCTATAAGACTCAAAATGATGTCATTCATCACTTGAACGGGGACAACTAATCATCACGTGTTAATAATTTTCCATACCCACATTACATCCGATACACTTTTCTTGGCAATCCACGCCCGTGACACGAAGTAAGACAATTGACAAATGATTCTCCAAATAAAGTTTTTATTTTTTATTTTATTTTTAATCATTGGGGGTACCTCCAAATCCAAACTAAAGACTAATAACCATCCACATGGGAACTTAGTTGTATCAATTAAATTATTCACAACAGGTTTATAAGTCGACTTTACTGTAGATGTACCTTGCGGGTCTGGCCAACATGTAATATGTAATGGTATCATCGGAATACTAACTGCATCAAGTTGTTGATCAGCAACAATGCTAGTCTTGGCCAGTTGAATATTATTATTATTATTATTATTATTATTATTATTTTAAATAATAAAAAATAATTTATTATAAATTTATAATTTACTTATTTAATAATATTTTTGAATAATAGTGAATGAAAATTACTTTGGAGGACTAAATCAATCAACTAAAATATGTTTAAACAAAACCACTTATAAAAGACACATTTAAGAGCGTTTTTGTAATTTTTATATATTTTAAGACTATTATGATAATACTCACATTTTAAATAAATCAAAATATAATGGAGAATAAATCTTTAACATATATCTTTTTTTTTTCATATAATTTATTATATGTATTTTTTTCTTCAAACTAAGCGTAGACCATTATTCCGTTAACATATAATTGACTGGGCCAGTCCCCTATTTGAGGTTTATGAAGAAGATGCATTAGACCTTTTTATGTACGTGCTATTGGATTACAGAGGTTGGAACAAATGAATGCTTGATATAATGAACATGTATTAAACTTGTCTATGATATACTATACTAAACAATCTCCTTCCATACCATTGCTCACTCTTCACAAAAATAACTTCATCTCATATCCTCTGCTCCTTTAATTGTTTTTTCTTTTCTTCCGGTCTTATGCTCCTTGCATTGTTTACGTCTAATAATATGAGAGTTTGGGAACCATACTTGATCCAAGGTATGGCGACGTTATTAGTATTGAAATCATGTAATTTTTCATCTTAAAATGGGTAGATTCAAAGCAAATAATAGATGAATATAAACACACCAAAGACTGAGCAATGGTTTAAAAATACCCGATAAAAAATAAAAATCTAAAAGTTGTGTAGATTATAAATTTACAGAAATTTTATTGACGGATCACAAAAAAATATGTGTAGGGACAGGACAAAACAATCCACATTGGTCACTATATAAGAAATGTATAAATACCTAAAAAATATAGCATACGTACACGCTATATTTATAGTCCAATTAACATAATTACTTTGAAGTACTATAATTTATAAAAAAAAACTTTAAAGATCTAACAAAATTATGATATGGGGCTACCATGATTTGACATAATCACCAACAATCCAAAGATACACTAAGTTATCTAAAGAAGAAATAAAGAATTAGGGAAATATATGCTTTGTAGTATTTCATAAATATTGATTATGAGATGTGAGATTCATATCCCAACAAGAAAAGTACATCACCCGACGTCTAAATCAAGGAATATTTGCTTTCCCTTATTTCATCTCCACCAACCCCTAAACCAAAATCCAAAACAAAATTGGGAGTGGTTCTAAGTTGAAGGTGTGTTTGATTGAAGATAGATTTTTGTGTATGGTTCAATTTTTTAAGTGCAGAAAAAATAAATCAAAATCCTTTGATTTATTTTATTTACTCACGTTCTTAAAAGGATTTAAAGAAGATTGGAGGAACCAAAAACAACATAAATTACGTTAAGAATATCTTTCTCCTCTTAAATAATCAAACATATATCTATTTTTTCTCTCTCTTATTTTTTTCCCTTTCACTCCATTCAAATCCCTCTTCTCCCATCTCGAACCAAAGAGACCCCACACACAAGTGAGTCAAAAATGGATCTTCATGACACGCGTGACGCGTGTAAGCGCATGGGACCTGCCCTGGCGCCATAAATCCTAACCAAAATGTAACATAGAATCCCCATTATTCATTTCGCAAACAATGATCGTTTACCACGTGGCAAATCATTAAACCCATGCCAGCTGTAAGACTCCAATTGGTGAGTAAAAAAACAGATATCCAGATCCAAATGCAGGGTATCATTGCCCACTCGCCCCACAAAACAAGAGACACCGTTTACATTTATTTTCTTTCATCTTTCAAATTCGAACACCGCTTCGCATAAGAGCTAAACCATAGAGAAGAACAGATAGATCTAAAACAGAAAGAAGAAGAGGAAGAAGAAGAATGCTTCCCACTGAAGGAGACTTGGATCTGAGGGTAAAATTAAATTAAAAAAATCCATATTATAATTCTCTTCTTTTTCTTATTTTTTCTAACTTTATCATTTTTTCTTCACTCTTTTCTTTGCAGCCATCTTCTCATTCTACTCTCACAACCGGGTTAGTTAACCCTATCATCTTCAATTTTTCTCTCTCTTTCATTCGTTTCTCTA
Organism: Cicer bijugum; assembly: GCA_037974875.1. Taxonomy (NCBI): domain Eukaryota; kingdom Viridiplantae; phylum Streptophyta; class Magnoliopsida; order Fabales; family Fabaceae; genus Cicer; species Cicer bijugum. The sequence goes on along the minus strand of JBBPBT010001011.1, from coordinate 3,073,816 downwards.
TTTCATTCTTTCTTAGGGTTTTCTCTCCCAAACGACATTGTTGTTTTGTTTCAGAGAGTACACATTCGCCGATGTGGGGAATTTGGAACATTGCGCTAAGTATTTGAACCAATCGCTCGTCACATTTGGTTTTCCCGCATCACTCGATCTCTTCGCTAACGATCCTGTAAGAATTTATCTTCAATTCTGTTTCGTGCACAATTTCTGTTTCGTGTTGTTTTTTTGAAAATGTGGTCTACATTGTGTAGGTTTCTATAGCGAGGACTTGCAATTGCATATACTTTTTGCTTCAGCAGAGACAGCGTGATGTTGAATTTAGAGAATCTGCTAATGAACAAAGACAACGGTAATTTCTCAATTTAGATATAAAATTAATTTTCGTGCGTGTTTGTGATCTTTCTAGTATCTGACCTTTAATTTGATTTTGATGTAATAGACTATTATCTGACATATCAAGATTGGAGGCCAAAGTTGAGAGGCTTGATGGTCAAATACAAGCCAAAGATAGAGAGATAGCAACGATAACTAGAACGGTGTGGAGACGCTTTTAAAATATTGTTTTTGGAAAATTTTATGCGTATTATTTATTATATTACTTAAATGAAAAGATTGAAAGTGTATCTAGAATGCGAGAATTGAATGATTTCCTTATTTACAAAATGACGCTACTAGATTTGTTTGTTTTAGTGGCGGGGTTTAATTTTTTGTGATAATTCTTCTTGTGTAGGAAGCTAAAAACACTGCTGCTCTTAAGGCCCAAATTGAGAAGCTGCAAATGGAGAGGGATGAGTTTCAGAGGATGGTTATCGGTAATCAGGTTAGAAGTTGTATCTACTTTGATGATTTTTCATGTCTTGTTCAGCAGCCCCTGCTTCAAAATGGATAAGCTCTGACTGTGTATCAATCTGATTATCTGATTGGTGCCAAAGCAAGTAAGGACTCAACAAATACATGAGATGAAGAAGAAGGAAAAGGAATACATAAAGTTGCAGGTAGGATACTTTTGACTTTTCTTGTTCAATTGAGAATGGTATTTTTGTGATTGGTGATCTTCTATGGTTGGGACTTTACCACTGATACATTTTACTTGCAGGAGAGACTAAACCAAGTGTTGATGGAGAAGAAGAAAGAATCTAGATCAGGCTTGGAGATAATGAACTTGCTTCAGGTATCAACCATCCTTGTAGTATCAATGTTGCTTGTAACTTGTAAGATTGCGAATTCCGTGATACTTTGGTATTGATGACATGTGCAAACAGAAAGAAGGGAGGCAACGGGGCACATGGAATGGGAAGAAAGCCGACAATGATTTTTATAAAAAGATTGTATGCAAGCTTTCATCCAATCATTTTAAACTTTATATTCTGGAAAAATCATCTCTCACAATTTTTTTTCAATAAATAATAGGTGGACGCATATGAGGTGAAAAATCAAGAACTGATAGCAGAAAATGCTGATTTAAGAGCATTATTGAGATCAATGCAGGTGGGTTCTTGATTAGTAATTGTTCTTATCTGCTGAAATTTCTGCTTGCAGACGTATAAGAATGCAACCTGTGTGTTTCCTTTGCTCGTGTTTCATTTATTCTCCCTTGATGTGATTTTGGATCTTCCAGCAACTTTTGCTTTGTTAACATTCAGTCAATATGTGTTTGCTTTTATTAATGCTTTCGTTTTTTGAGAGGTATGTGTGTGTTTGTGTCCGCACTTTAACAGGCACACACATGTGAGTGAGTTCACTACTTTCATTCCGTCACCCTTTTTCATTCTAAAAAGTTTTATGCTTTGGGAATGATTTTAGATTTGAAAGCATTAGAGAGAAATCTGAAATGACACCAATTGTTTAAAAATGGCAGTTTCATTGTACTCCCTCCAGAATGAAATATCAGTGAAAATGGTAGCTGAAAAGTTGATAAATCTAGTTAAAATTTAAGACCAGATACATCAACATTTCAGTTACCCTTTTTGCTTATATTTCATTCCAGAGTAGTAGGTAGTTTGGGTACATGTGGGCAAAACCTGTTAAAGCACGTGTAGGGTTGGTTGACCTAATGAAAGACAGTAAAGTAGTAGAGGTACACACCAAGCCATTACAAATATCTGGAGTTAAATAGTCGGTCTTTAGACAAAAATTCCGATGGGATACAATGGCACTGTTCAGGTTTTGGTTGTTGTTGCTGACTGATTTTTAGACATAAAGACTACAAGATACAAATTTTGATGTATTCAAGGTTCTAATAATTTTAGTGATGCAAAGTGCAAATGAATGGAGTGCAGTAGTAACTAACTAATTGGAATGGGGAGATGTGGAGAACATTAACTCTGCAATAAATTTAGTCTGGTTGCTTTGGGCATATTTCTTCTTTTGTTTTTCATTCCTCTTGTCATTTTTATTTTGCCTGGGCTCTGTGCTTCCTTATGAAGACCGTTGTTCTATGATGCCTGATTATGAGATTTGTGACTGTACTGAATACTGATTACAGGTGGATATGCGCGACTTCTTAAACGCTCCTAATGGCCTACCAAACCAATCTCCTACTACAAATGAAAGAGCTGAAAGCAATCCTTCACAATCTCCGCTGGTTGGGAGAACGGTGTGAAAATTTTACTAATTTTATTGTACTTCGTTTGCACTATCAAACCACCCCATGAAAATTTATGAGTTTGCTACTTTCAGGATGTATTTGATCTTCCTTTTCACATGGCCAGAGATCAAATTGAAGAAAGCCTAAGAAACAAGATGGCCTCTATAAAGGTTATTACTTATTAATATCACTTTTTATGTTTCCATCTTTAAGTACTTGAATATATGAATTTTTTGTGGTTGGTTGTTGATGGCTTGAAAGTTGAAATATGAAGGAGCGCATGGGCCAATTGCAAGATGCTCAGAAAGGGGCAGAAGTCACTTCAGAAGCTACTGAGCGGGAACTTGAGCTTGAAGCTCAACTTGTTGAAGCAAGGAGCATTATACAGGAGCAGGTAATGTTTTATGCTCGCGCAATTGCAATTACAAGTTAGGTCCAAGGCATTTTGAAGTCTGTTTTACTATGATGCAAAATAAACAAAGCTGCTATTTTATATTTACAAGTGCTCTCTGATAGATGTTTTATGGTGTTTGGCCAAGGCAAAATTGTTCTTTATGGTGATAGCAGAAAAGTAAAACTGCTCTTAAAGTTAGCAATAATTGATGTTTCTTGTAGGATTGATGGGCTTATGGATCCCTGTCCTTTGACGGGTTCTGTCCAAAACATGTATCTTTTATATCTACAGCTCTCTTGCAACAAATCCATGGGCTTTTTCTCATTTCTTTCCCAATTAAATTGCTTGACAGTAGATTGTTAAGTGCTGGATCACATTAATTTGTCAATGCATTACACTATTTATGAGAGTAATGGTAAAATATGTTACACTGCAGGCATCTATAATGTCTAAACATATTGCAAAATCTGACAGGCCAAGGTACTGTTTGTGTTCTATTTTTTAAGAACTGTCTACTTTGTACAGCTGCAGTAAATTGATTTTTTTTTTCTTTTTAAATAGGGAATCTATCATCCCAGCACCAACTGAGGTATGTATTTATGTATATGTTTATGTGTTTCATGTTTTGAGTGTAATAGTGTATATTCTGTAATGCCATTTTATAATCAATCTAATTCATACAACTGAGTCTGAAGGTTTATGTAGTGTGAATATGGGGGTTTTGTGGTGGTTGGTGGAAAAGTATCTTTGGAGATTTACTTTCATTGAGGTGTATTGTATTTTGTAATAACTAGGGAGTCAAACAAAATTGTTGCATGGCTACCTATTTATGAGTCTATGTTTCTTAAATTTCTAATTGAGATGGTTTTTTGTTGTTTTCATATTAGACACAACATCGGATATGCTATGTCTTTTAACTTTTGATTTTGCTTATGCAAATGGGTTGTTAGGAATTGTCCAGCGGGTCTTAGTCCTGAGTAAAATTTCCAATTAGGTGTGTTTATTGAAGTCATAGGAGTAGCCACTTTTGTTTGTTTTCAGATGAAGAATATTACTTGTAAATAATCCGTAAGTTGATACGATTTAATAAGCACGGTCGAACAAGATGAATACCAAATTTTAATGTTTTGCGATTTTGAAAATATCTTCAAAATGTATTGATCTGCTTAAAATGCACAGTGGTTTCTCCATTGTCGAAACAACTCTTTTAGCATCTTCTCAGACATCCAGTATTGAAGATACGATTGGTTTGTACTAGGCATTAGAGCTTTTAAATACAATAGTAATGGGTTTTTATCACTCTTATTCCGCTGCTGGCAGCAGAAGGGATTAAGTATTAATGTTGGCGTGGTCTATGTGTCTGTGGTTTTGATAGGGGTAGTGCTAGACTGGGAGCACATGTTCATGGACGTGATGACGACGACAATGATGACATTTAGCTTTAATCTTTTGTGAGGTCTTTGTTCCTGCTTCTTCTGTTCGGACAATACTTTCATGCACCTCACTTGAAATGTTCATTGAAGTATGATTGTGGGATTCAATCATAAAGTTAAAAAAAATCATGTATGATCATGCCAGTAAATGACAGCCTGTAATATCAAATATGGTCAAATTGGTGTTATCACTGATTCACTTTGTATTTAGCAGTAGATTTATTATTAATTGCTTCTTAATCGATCGCTTGATGTTGTGTGTGTTGTGATATTGTTCTTTTATGATTGACAGGGAGTATGTAACTAACATAGAAGAGGGTACTCAGGCTTCATTCTTCTCATGATAAGTTATATTGGTTCTGTAGTGGAGCATGCATGGACAACATCCTTTTAGCCCTTGTAACTAATCTTGCTTGTCCATTTTGCACTGCCATTAGTTAATATAACATGCCCTAGTATGGCCGAATGTCATTGTGACTAGTGTGATAATGTAATTACCAATTAGTGATATTGTACTCTTGCAACTGATTCTTAGAAGAAAAAAAGATATCTATTTCTCGAGCACCACTCAAACTTGTAGCCAGCTTCGAAGAATTTATAATACTACTGTTGGCTTGTCCTAAATTCATGAGGCATTTGTAAGTTGGAAATATCAAGGCCAGGTAAATTAATGAAAGAAAAAATGCTAGTTTTCGAAAAGACATGCAGATGTATTACTTCAGTCTAGTGCTCTACAAAAGCTTTAAAACTAACACATCCTTATCACTCCACTGTTATTCAGAGTGTGCGAATTTGTTACATGCACAGCCTGACCATAATTTACAATGATAACATAAATTCACATCGGTTGATGTAGCAGTATTAGAGTGCAGGTGGGAAGAAGCTCTGATTAGACCAGTTATTGTTATATTGGATGATAAATTTTCAACAGTTTTAAAAAAAATAATGAACGAAAGTGGAATGTAATTTTTATTTCTAGTGTAGATGTAAAAGCATAACAGACTCATGTACATAATACTACTATTTCAACTTCAATCACGACTTGTAATTGAAAGAAAAACTCTGCTAATGTGCATTGGGAAACAGCCTAAGGTCAATGGCTTTCCATACACTCGTTTATTGGTACTCTCTGAGCGTGTTGAGTTCAATGAAGATCGAGTACTTTTCATCAATGACATAGACGAAGAGGAAGAAGAAAAGCTTGAACCACTAGGGGATGCCATGGATTCAGAATCAGAGCTACAATCCAATCTTGATACTACATCAAAATCTTCATGAAAACAATATTCTTGCAAGGGCTTCTTGCTTTGGACAACCCTTTTCCTCCAAAACCATATCTTTGACATTGTTGAAGCTGATTTGTTGTCTAAAATGCATGGCTTTGGAAGCCCCAAGCTAAGAATTGCTGGTGGAGGAGTAAGTGGAGGAAGCTCTTCCTTCGGTGATTCTTCTTTTGCTACCCCTGGTTGCATTTCCCATTTGAATGGAACCCCTTCTCCACTCCTATAATAAGATATACGAGAGGAGCATCCCACAGAGGATCTCCTTGATAGAATCTTACTTTCAATCTCAAATAAATCCATCACACCTTTTCTTACGATGATTTTTGGAAGAGATTGAGAAAGTTGCATGTGTTTATATAGGATTCAAACGTTTTGACTATTAGAAACATCATAAATTAAAAAACTACTTATTGGGTTCATTGGTCGTATAATATACTATGTTGCTTGTAATTTGAGTGATTTCAAGTCTTTTTTGTATTGACAAGGAATCAAATTGTAAAGCAAAGTGAAAATATGTCGTTATTTATAAGGCTTCGCACGATAAACCTTTTAGTATATTGTAAAGTTTGCCGGCCTCTACTGCATGTTCAATTACCAAACCCGAAAGACTAGGCCTCCATTTTAGTTTCTCACACAACGTGTACATACATTGCTACGCTATTTTTCTATTTATCATATTATTATGTGTATCATTTGACTTATATACATTTTCTAAGAAAATTATTGAGTACATACATTGCTATAATACATATATTACGTGTACATACATTGCTATAATAGTTAAACTAATTATTTTAAAATCATTTAAATATTGAGAAATATTACGTGTACATACATTGCTACGCTATTTTTCTATTTATCATATTATAATACCCTTATTAGTAATAGTAGATTGAATTGTTATATAATAAACAAGTGTGCTTATTAATATTTTATTAGTAATTTAAAGTGATGAACAATATCAGACAGATAAATATTACAAATGAGAAATATATTATATCAACCGAATATATGAATTACAAATTTGACAAGAGAATAGTATAGTAGCACATATATCCTTTAAATATACTATAATAGTTAAACTAATTAAAGTGTTTGATAAATTTAATCGTTGTATAAATTTAAAAATGTAAAATGATATAAAATAATATTATTAATTAAACATAATTTTTATATCAAATCATGTTTAAATTATTTTAAAATCAGTAATTTTTTTATTAGTTTTTGTTAATTTAAAATATATTAATTTTATTTATTTATTTAACTAGTTTATTTATTTTTCAATTATAATAACTAAAATATTTAATTTAAAATATTAATTAATTTTAAAATTAAATTATTTATAAATAATCTTTTAAAATTGAAATACGTGGGAGGACAAGTCAGTGCTTAGGCCCCTCCCTCTTCCTCAAGTGTCATGTCATTATATGGAATCATACAAATAAATTACCAATTAAAAAAGTAAGAGGAAGTCTTGCGCATAGTAAACACGTAACACAAACAGCTTTTTACTTCTTTAATTTATTTTAATGTAATATATAAAATACTTATAATACATATTTGAGTAATAACAAAATATTGGGTGGGTTTGGGGTAGTCGGTAAGTAAATTTGTTTGACTTTTAACACTTATTTTGATTTTGACAAATTTTTGAAACTCAACTCATTTGATAAATAAAAATGTTTAGTTCAAATAATTTTTGTAAAGATAAATAAATTATATTTATTTATTTTTATTTATTTTCACCATTGTTTTTATCACACTTTTTTTAAACAATCTAGAATTCATGAAAACATCTCAAAACGTCTGCATGAAAATATTACATTATATCACTTAATCACTACAACACATCTAATAATTTATAAACATTAATAATATTTAATTAATATTTAGGAGATCTAAAAATTTGAAGACCTAGCCCAGTGACATAGCTTGCACGAACTATAAGCTGATCTTGTCTAATATTTTCCTCTCCTCTTTCTTCATTTTCATAACTTGTAGAATCAAAGCATCCCAACAACAATTTCCAAGTTGATCATTGTTTCCTCATTTATTTCCTTTTTCTCCATTCACACTTTCAAATCCTCTTAGTTTTTTTTCTCTCTATGTTTTCATGGGTTTATGTTACTTTTCGTTTGTATTTGTCAATTATTGCGTGTCAATTTTAGTGATGTCCACAAATTTAATTTGTGTAACTTATGTGAATTTAATTCATACAAATTTTAAAAATTTAGATTCAAAAGTTGAATTAAAATAACATATGTGAATCATATGTTATCTTTTGATATGAAATCACCCTTTCAATTTGTTTTTTTTTATCTTTTTAATTAAATAAATGTTATATATATTTAGTTTTCTTTTTTTTTTTCATTTTAACATTATATTTGTTTGATTTAAATTAATATATTAACTTTAATCAAGTGTACATTTACATTCGACTAAATATTTTTGCATTATTAACATTACAGATCAAAATATGTATTATAGAGACTTTAATTTTATCATATTTATAGATTTTATCACATTTATAAATATTGAACTGTTATATGATATTAATATAATTGTTGTAAGTTTATTTGTAAATTAATTTTATTTTATTTTAAGGAGTTTGAATTGTAATATCATTAATTGATTTAATTTCTATTAATTTAAATAAATGAACAGCATTTTTAATGAATCACGAAAGAAGTATGATCCATCATCAATGACAATTTTTGATATTTAATTTTTAAAAAACATTAATTGGTATAATTAGCAAAATTGAATAAGTAATTATGTAAAAAAAAAAAGTAAATAAAGCCATGAAACTAACATTTTATTTTTCCGCTTCTTCCGGTGAAGAAAGAAGCTGAATAGACAGAAGCACACAAAAGGGGAGAAAAGTGGCGGGAAACCATTAATTTTGATATTGTACATGTATAACTATCAACACACCGAACTGTGAAATTTAAAACTTCTCTTCAATCATCACTTCATTTCAATCCCAAAAAAAGCAGCACCATGTATGCGAGTCAGTTCGACGGCAACGCAGCCTTCTCCGGCGGCGGTTTCATGCCTTCTCAAACCACTCCGGGCAATGACTCTCCCTTCACTCCCTCCAAGGTTCTCATCGTTCTCAATCTCCATTTTCTTCTTAATAATCTGAAACACATATTAACTATAAAACTAATAGGCCAAAATCATGTAACCGCAACGCCAATTAGACGCTAGGGTTTAGGGTTTTGGTGCTTTTCATTCAATTGTTAGTGTTTTGAGAAATGAAAAGATAGATTATGTTTTTTTTTATTATTTTATTTATATGATTTTTTCTTTTATTTTTAGAATCGTGGTGCTCAGTCCTTGCTTCCTCTGACGATCAAGCAAATTAACGATGCTGTTCAGTCAAATGATGATAAAACAAATCTTATTATTGATGGTGTTGATGTTAACAATGTGCGTTCCTTGAATATTCCCTTGTGAATTGGTTATGAATTAGGATTTGTGTTTAATTTTTTTTGTTCTCACAGTTTTGAGTTGAGTTCAGGTTACTCTTGTTGGTAGGGTTTGCAATAGACTTGGACGGCTTTCTGATATTAATTTTGTACTTGACGATGGTACAGGAACAATTGAGTGCAATAAATGGTGAATGTCGTTAAATTTGTTCAAATAGTTAACACTTAATTTGTTTTTTATTTGTTTGTTTTTGTTTTTTTCTACCTTTTCCTCTATAAATGGTGAATTTTTGTTTATGTGCAGGCTTCAGGATGCTGCAGACCAAAATGCAGCGGAGGGTATCTTGTATGTTTTACATTAGTAGCACTGACACCTCTAACATCTTAATTACATTCAATTAACTCATTTTTTCTAATTATTACGAGTGTCATGTTCAATGTCTGTGTTAGCATCCGTATTTCATAGTGTTTTACTGTATTTCATTTCCTACGTATATTTTTAAACTTTCTTCTGTAAGTATAAGAAGCTAAACATGTCACTTGTTTTAACCAATTTTTGATGTTTAATCACCAGCCACTTCTTCTCAACACTAGTAAGTTTTTACTTGGTTAATTTATAAAGAAAATGAAATGCTAGATGCTGGAATATATATATATATATATATAAGAAAAAGGAAACAGAAATATATAATATGGTAACTATCTTTTGGTTTGCATTGAGGTGGTCTGTAAAATTGCTGTTTCCCATCCATTGTTCTTCATTTATCATACAATTTATATTCATTCATATAATAAGAACTAAAATTCCATTTTCATGGTTAGGGATGGAATATATGTGCGGCTACATGGACACTTGAAAGGTTTTCAGGGTAAAAAATCCTTAAATATTTTCTCTTTTAGGTATGATACATATTTCACATTCACTTTTTGTTTTAGCAGTTATTTTTAAATTCGTGGATATTTTTCTTTGTTTAAACTATTACCAGAAGTTAGTTATCCTAATTTGTATGAGTGACAGGGCAGACCTGTTATTTTGCCTATAGATAAAAAATTTACTTCCTTAGTTTGTGTTATTTTCAGGCCTGTGACTGACTTCAATGAGATTGCCAGCCATTTCATTGAATGCATTTATGTTCATCTATATAATTCCAGATTACAGGTATTAGTTATAAAATTGTCAAGTTCTATGTTTGAGTTTGACATGATATGATGCATATAAAAGATTATGAATTTCGAAAACTATCTACCATTTGCATGATTGTATTCTATTATTTCATGCGGAAGCAAATCCAGGCTAGTATCCCCAACCAGCAACATGTTCCTAATTCCACACAAATCACTCCCACAAAAGGTTATCAAGCTCAAGCCATGCCACCAAATCAAGTAAGTGGACCATGGTTATAGTCTCTGCTTCATTTTTTAATTTTTTTTTATTTCCTCACTGGTTTTGTACTTTTTATCTGTAGTTCCCTGGTCAGCATAATAATGGTCAGAAGAGTGTTGAAGAAATGGTCATAGAGGTTTTGCATCTTCCCTCAAACAGGTATTTTTCTTAAAGTTGTTTTGTTTTATCTGATTGACTCTTATTTCATATAGCTAACTGTTATTTTTTGGTGCTTTTGTTATTGTCTGAATGTAGGTGTTAGGTCTGTTAGTTCATGGAGTTAAGTTAGTTAGGTGTTGTTAAATAATGGTTATTGCAGTGTTATGGTGTGATAGCATAACAAAATTTGAACAAATCACTATGGTTCTGTGATATTGATATTTAGTACAAAATATTTTCAAATAGCAAGTTATAGCACTGTTGCAAAGTGAAATTTTTACAAACAGCTTTGTTTTGTGATCTGCTATTGACAACAATGGTTAGGATTACCTTGGACTTGGGACCTGGACAGTGCGGTAGGCTATCTAGTCATTTGAGAGAGTGAGGCTTTTGGGCAAGGGTCAAGGAGGCTTGCTGGTACTCCTAGCTCTGCAATGTTCTACCTTTGTTGTTAAGAGTTATCACTATCCCTATTCCCTACCAATTATTTAGGAGGGGGAATCGACTTATGCCATTGTGGATTATTTATAGCACTTTCAAGTCTCAACAACTTTAGATATAATGTGATTCTTGATTTTTTTTTTACGTATATGATGATATAGAAGTACTTGATAGTAACTTTAAATCCAATTTTGAATTTTAGAATAAAATTATATGTTGAAAAAGTAATTGATGGTGTATGACTGCTAACATCTTATACCAGTTTAAGTAGATTGCCTATTCATGCCTCTTACTTAGATATTGCAAAATCTAAGAATTGTTTGCTCTAGAAGTAGAATAAATTTATCTGGTTGTTCGATTTGTGAAGTTGTAAATGGACTTTTTCTATTGGTAATCAGTGTTAGCCTTTATGAATGTTATGGATCTACTGGCCGTGTAGAAAAAGTGTCTTCATGTTAGCATGGTTCATCTGATCATCTATAGTATGACTCAAAAAGGCACAAACTGTAAACAGTCTTCTTGACTTGAGATTGTAATTTGAATAGCAAAGAGTTGGTATGCGCCATGGCTTTGTTATCTGGGCATCAGTTTGTGCCAACTGGGGTTGGAGAAATGTAATATTATTTATACTACCTTTTTTGTTATGACAAATAAATATACCAAGATTGTGGGTCTACTTTAATTTTAAATCTCAACAGATTCTTCCACAAGTCAACTAGTAGGAAATATTCTCAGAATAATAGTGATCAAATAATATTTTTGGCAATTTAACTTGATGGCATGTAAAATTATACAAAACCAACCCACCCGCTTACTTTATGTTTTCAGTTTTCACTTCTTTGGTCTTAGAGATTAGGTATGCATGTGTAGAAGATTGCATTTTACCACACACTTTTTTTTCCATTGTTTTCATTTTATTATTTATCTGTCTATTGCTTTGGTAGAATTAGGACTGCTTGAAATATTTTGTCCAGTATTCACAACTTAAAATTTCTCTTACTGGTGTTTCAGGGCAAAGGATGAGGGAGTCTCTCGTGATCTTATTGCGCAGCATCTTGGAATTCCTTTCGATAAACTCATGTCTCTATTCTTTCTCAAGACCACTTCCCATAATGTTCAAGTTATTTTCTTTTGATTCATTTTTTGGTTTTGCAGGTTGGCTATTAAAAATCTTACAGAAGAAGGTGCAATTTATGAAGCTATAGCTGATCACTATAAGTCAATTGTTGACGGTTGACATCGTTGTTACAGAGGAATCAATATCGCCAGAGTATGCTCTTGTCTGCATACGTTTATATGCATACCAGTGATTCTACATCTGTAGACGTAAGGAAACCATAGATCTGCTAGATTTTGAACAACTCGTTGTCTTTTCTGGATAACCAATGTATTCGACCCTGAATGGGTGACAAATATAGCATGACTTGGAACGTGTCTAATGTGTAAAGGGGGTTTTCTTAGACGGTTGACGATTATTCACTTTTAACTTTTAAGAGCTTATTATTATTATAGAACTTGTTTGAATCTATTAAAACTATGTTAAGGTCCAAACCATCGGCATATGGTAATGGTTTGTAGTTATTTAATTGCCGTGTCTAATTGTTTAAATACTAAATACCGAGTCTGTTTGTAATTATTTAATTGCAATTCAAACATAATCAGCAATGGCATGCAGCTATCTTGTAGAACTACTACTACGTGTCCTGGTCTCTGGAGGCTGGAGGGTGAGGATCTAATGGGCTTTGCAAAATGCGCCGTTGTTAAATGATAGTTATTTCAGTTTAGTATTTTTAGTGTACAATTTTACTCTCCTAACTTCTTTAAAATAGTGATTAGTAAATTTTCAGATGACAAAAATAATGTATTGGTTAGGCCCTTTAATTAACCAAGCTCAGAAGCATACTAGTACTCTAATGAAAATTGGTGTTGGTGGAAAATGGGTTTTCTTTCTGCAGTTGAAAAATTCACTGCATGAAATCATCGCTATACATCAATTTTTCTAGACAGTAAATGTATTGATGCAGAAATAATTAAAAGATCCTGTCAATAGTTGACTACAACGAATCAGAGTCCTTGTAGACGGATGTGAGAGTCAGGAAAGATGAGTCAGAAAATTATTTTCCTCCAAATTTGTACGGTGAAAAATTAATTTTATTTCAAACGTGCTATGATAAAAAAAAATATTAAAATTTTAAGCAAAAAAGAAATATAAAAATATAATTCTTTTCATCCAAACACAACGTGCTCCTGTTGTGGTCATGTGACAGGATGAAGCATAACTGAGGACTGAGGTATGAGAATACTAATCACTTAGTAAGGTTGGAAATATAAGGTTATAACTTATAAAGTAAGTTTTTATTTTTGCTAAAAAGAGAAAGTTAGTTTTGATTTGTTTATGACCGAATCATAAACTAAGGAAATATGGGACTTCGTTGAGATGAGCATCGTTGTTATTATTATTATTATTATTATTATTATTATATCATTATTATTATTATTATTATTATTATTATTATTATAGTAGGACGCAAATTAGAAACTGCAAGTGGAAGATGGCGGTCGCATTAGCATCACGATTCACGTTTTTTTTTTCTCTCCGGCACCACTTCCACCGCCCTCTTCATCCTGTGCCTCAAATGCCACGTGGAAACATAGTCCTTATTGCCAACTCACGTGCAGTGGTAGTTGATATTTTTCAGAAGGCAGATCTATCAAGATGCCACGTGCGATCTGATTTACAAAGTATGGCCTTATTCATTTCCATTTTTTCTTTGATTTTGATAATAACTGTCTTAAGACACATACACTGTGCATCCGTAGTTGGATCCACAATTATACATGTCTCAAATCATGTACTAGTAGAGTGTAACAATAATAATTTACATAACAAAACACAAATAAAAATGGTTTAATGATCATATATTATAATATTAATGTAAATTATTTTAATCAGTAATCAGATAGTTTTTTAATTATAGTGATTATAATTATTTTATATGATAATAGAATTAATAACTAATATTTACTGTTTGAATAAAATTAATTTATTTTTTAAAAAAAAAGATAGTAAATTTTATAATAATTAATTTATATATTATAATGCATGGCCATTTTTGTTAAATAAAAAAAGAGGTGAAACTATAATACAAAGAGATGAGCATAGGAGATAATCATGAAGTAGTAACAACAATTAAAAAAAAAAATTAAGATATGGGCGCGAACGTGGGGAATGATTCGTTTTTCTGACCACAAACTACACTATGCAATGGCTTTGTGAAACAAAGTTTGACCATTTTGGCAAAGTATTATGGCTCTTAAATAAAAGAAAAATGCTTTTATTAGCAATCTGCCCCCATTGCTTACTTTATGTTGCAAAATTTGTATGTTAGTGGAAATTTTTTAAAATCCTCAATATTCTTTTCACCGTACATTTGAAGGGAATCAACACCCAAATGAGAACATCTCCCGCCTAACTTTTTTTTTTCTTTCAATTGTCAAGCGCTATGTGAGCACGTCATCATTTGTATATTATAAGGAGATATTTTTATTTAATATTTAATATGTTTTAAATAAATTTATATTATAAAAAGATAATTTATTAGAAATTTTTTTTAAATATATTTAATATAAATTTTTTATATTAATAATTAATTAATCACAATTATTATGTAATAATTTTATTTGATTTTTATCTTAATTACTTAAAAAATTACATATATAATTAAGTATAATTAATCAATTGTTTTTTATACTAAAAATACGGATAAATTAAAGTCAAATAACAACTCTTACGCTTTATTTCAATTAAAACAAAATCTCTTTTTCTTTCTTCATTCCTCACTATTAACTATTAACTAATTCCATGTGCAAGCTATTGCGTTTGTCTTTTTAGGCAATTAATTTCTACAGTTTGATTGCTTACTATAGAAGCATTTTTAATTTTAACTATACAAATATAATCCGGGTTTTCAGGATTTGACTGTCTGCTCTTGTTTTTAATAATAAAAGCCGAGAACTATTGATTCGTCTGATTTCTTTTCTTAAATATATATTTTAAATATTTTTGTAAAATATATATTTGTTCATACTTTTATATCAATGTTATTATAATATAGATAATTTTTTTTATAAAATTTAAATTTTTAATAAATTAATTAATTATAATTATAATTATTCACAAATTTATTTATCGACAAATTTATCTCTAATAAAATTCATTGATGTGTAATCAATATACGTAGATAAACCACATTTTCAATTACAATATTATATTAAAATATATAACGATTAAAATTTATACAAAGATTATTTTGATTTATATTTTTATAATTTTAAATATATATCTATTAATTTGAAAAATTATTAAAATTATCAACAATTAATTAAAAACAGACTCGTATACTTCATTAACTATATCAAATATTTTCTTTTTAAATTGTGAAGTATAAGTTATTAATGGTAATTGGTTGTGAGTATTGCTAAAACTGTAAAATTAATTATAAATTAATTTTTATAGCTAGATATTAACTATAAATTAGTTATTTTTACATCTCCAATAAATACAATTTTTTTCAAAAAAAAAAAAACAATATAATGTTATCTTAATAAAATTGAATTGTTTTGCACTTACCTAACCTCTATAATTTTTGTGTCTCTCTCTCACATGTGCAATGTGATTGTGAACTTTGCTTGGCTTGCAATTTGGATTGGTGATTGGTGTTGTGGCTGAGTCAATAAAACAGATTAGATTTTTCAAAAGTGGACAATTTACTCAATAGAATAAAATGAATAGTTATAATTATATATATATATATATATATAAATGAATTATAATTAATTATAGTATTAATTTTTAATGTATTTATTTTATTAACTTTCATTTTAGATGAATCCCAACAGACTCATTTTTATGTTAAGTCTCGTGACAAGTGTCCATACGATCCAGGATCAAAGTGGCTACTCGGGAGTGAGCCACCACACTTCTTTCCTAATCCTGATTCACTCCTTCTAAAATTCTCATCATGTGATCGAATCCATTTCAATTTAATTTATTGTGAGCATATAGTACTTTATTATTCTTACTTCTCCCTCCTTTCCAAAATAAAAGGTTTGTTTTAGGAAAGAAAAAATTTCTAAAATAATGTAACACTTGTTTATATATATATACACAAAAATTAATATCGTGTGCTATGAATTTCTTTTAATTAAATCAATTATGTTTTAAACCTTTTAATTTAATCATTTAAGTTATGTTATGTTTTCATCATTAATTATTTATTTTAATTTTAAAAATAATTAATTCAATGGAAAGATTTCAATTATTTAAAATTCTATCAAATGCTGCAATAATATATCACTGATCATTATTTTTTATAAAATATTCATCATATCTTATAAATAATATATATTTCATGATTTTATCTACAAGACTACAACAATTTAAATTTACGTATAAACTTTAGAACAAGATAATAAAGACTTATCCACATAGGCAATATCTTTTATTTTCTTCAAATACAATCTACCTTAGATAATCAACTTATTACAATTTTTTTATTTAATATTAATGTTTTACGATAGTAATTCGATAATAATTTAAAACTTAAAAGATTGCATGTATAATATAATGTATTTTAATGATTAATAGTACAAACAAATATAAATTACATGATTAATTCGAGAAAAAATAAACTTAGAAAATTTAAGTAAAATTGAACTATTATTGTGAGTCAGAAAAAATAGTACTTATAGAAGAATTTTTATGACATATTTACAAATTGTTAACTTTTGTATTTGAAAAGAGATAATTTCATAAAAAAAAATATATATAATTTCATTATTTATAAGTATTATACCAATTTATCACATTGTATTATAAAAGATATTAAATATTCACTGTTATGAGTAGTAAAAAACTTTAAAAAATAAATAAATTTTATTTTATTGATATTGTTGATAAATAATATTTAATTATTATAATTTTTTTAAAATAAAAAATAATTTATTTAAAAGAAATAATTTAGATATTTGTTTAAAGACCAAATGCACTACAAGTCATGAATTGATACATGTACAATATAACTTCATTTCTAATCCTCTCAAAACAAGTGATGTGAAAATTGACACAACTAAATGTCAAAATGATGGTAAAAAATGGTTAGACGATTGTTTGTTGTGTTGGTTGAAGATGTGGGAGTTGGGGGTGGAATTTGAGGACACACAAACAACAACGAATCACATCTTATAATTTCACCATAATTATTATCACTGAAATACACCTCTTAATTATATCACCAATGGTTATTATGAACAAAACACTACATTCATGTCAATATCGTCAAGAAGATTTTTGATACAAGGATCAAATACATTAGGATCCATTTATACCTCCGACAACCATATATGATATCACTTTTTAGGGTGTCTGAAAATGCGACAGCAACAACAAGTTAAATGCTCAAAGACAACAAAAAGATTTTGACGTGACATCTGCACTAAAACATTGAGACATTGTGCATATAGACTTCCACAATAATATATCAAACATTTAGCTCATTGTTAATTAATACGAAGATTTAATTATTCACACATAATTCTAGCAAAAGAGGTGACTTACTTACTATCGCATAGAGTTACATTTATAATTAAAACATAATTTGTGGTTTTATATTTTAAATAAATTACCTATTTTTAAAATAAATGAAAAATAAAGTTAACTCCACTTTACTTAAATATGTTTTCTTTTTAAAATAAATTTTAAATACCAATAACTCAGAATTACTCCCTCTATGTTACATATGTGTTTTAATTAAATACATGTCAATTGTAATTTTTTATAAATTAAATTTATTTTTAAGAATATTGTGTTCCTATAAGACTTTAATATTTAATCAAAATTTATAAATGAATTTGTATTTTACTCTTCAATTGAAAATGATAATAATGAGCAAGATCACACTTTGAATTTAGGTGTCTAATCAGATGAAAAAAAAAATTATGTTTTTTTTAATTATTTATATACTCTTCTAATATATTTTTTCTTCAAAATAATTAATAATGCAATTCTAATTAAGATTTTTAAAAATTATTTAAAAAATTAAAATCTAAACAATACTATTTAAAAAAATATTCATAAAAGAAATACATTCTGAATATTTTTAAAATAAATAAAAAAACAGAATTCCAAAAATTTTCACACATGAAGATACGTGGAAAAATAAACATAAGAGCGTAAGAGCATCTCCAACGGGAGGTAAAATGAGTTCGTCCGCCAGCGTGTAATTACTTAACTTCTAGTTTTTTGTGGGTTCACCGTTGGAGTTGTGCCAAGGTGTCATCACGGTTTGTCAGGAAGGAACGATGCTTCATATCAGTTAATTTTTATTAATTTATTAATAATAATAAATTTATTATTTTTTATTAATTTATAGTCGTTAACTTCTTTTTTAATTTATTAAATAATAATAATTTTGTAACTATTACTTTTTTTAGTTAATATACCACCATTAGCCTTTTTTTTTTCCTTTCCTTACAATTGTTAGCTCATTAGGAATAATTTGTTACTTATATTTTTTCCCCTTTAATTACGATTGTTAGCTCATTAATAGGAATAATTTGTTACTCATACTTTTTCTTCACAATTTTTGTTATAGAATTTTATTATTTACTTTATCATTTTTAATTATTTATGTCATATATTTAACATTTAATTTTTATTATTGTTATAAAAATTTAAGTTCAATTTTATTTTAATTTAAAATTTTTATTTTTATTTTTATTTTAAATTAAATTTTATTTTAATTTTAAATTAAAATAATATATAATAATATTAATTAGAATATTTAAATTAATATTTTAAGTTATAATAAAATTAAATATAAATAAAATATTAATGTATAAATTAAAGTTATGAGATATAATATGATTTTTTAAAAGTTAAACAAAGGAATGAATTGATTAAGGGTGATGTGGCATAATAGAACCTATTTAAATGGAGTTCACCGTTGGAGTAAAAAAAGAACGAGTTCCTTCAAGATGATGTGGCACAGTGGACCCCATCTAAAAAACCCATTTTGAGTTCCCCTGGAGATGCTCTAAGTCTTCCCACGCTACCTTCGACTCTTTATTACAACACACAAAACATGTTAGATTATGTAGTAGTAGCATTTGGATTTACGTGGATACGACAAACTCTAATATTATTGGTTTAACAACTTAAATATAAGTTCATTGGAATTATTCATCATTTCAGCAATTCGGTATTTCAAATTTTGGTTATTTTAAAAATTTCAAGATATAAACTAATTTAGAATTTTTAATTTTATAAAAAATTGAAATTTAAAATATTTTAAATATAAAATATTCAGAACCTAAAATAAATTTTGAATTTTTCAACTAAATAAAAACCCGGAAATATATATTTCAAATATTTAAAAGAAAAAACATCCATAATTTTAGAAGTATAATTAATTTGTTTTTAAAAACACGTGCTGAAGCTGTAAGTTATAAGGTAGCTTCGTATTTTCCAATTTTAATAAAAATTATTTAGAATTTTTCCAAATTTTAAAAGTATTGTAATCTGAATTTTTCTGTTTTAAAAAAATACGGAAGTTATGAAAAAAAAAATTATTCTAAATATTTTTAATTTAATAATAGAAGGGTTATTTTATAATTTTAATAGATAAAGAGATTAAGTGTTGTAATGTAAAGTAATTTTTCTCAAATTTGTGGACAAGCCAACACCATCTTTTTTTAGAGTTATCTACTATCTTAGAATTCCATAAACACCAAGCCGTAATGATGCAAAACTTCATGAATTGCAAACTAATGTTGTAGCTAGCTAACCAATTTGCATACTTGAGAGTCACTTTCCACAATTAAGTTTTGAATTCTATGTATCTCTCATAGTTATTTACAAAAGCACAACCCATGATTATGTTTTGAATATCTCTCCTAGCAATTTCTTTTCGATCAAAATTAAGTCATAATAAATATTGTAGGGAGCATAATCAAAAATATGAACAATGTTAAAATATTGATAAACCATTTACCATATAAGATGCTTCCTCGTTTGAAAGCAAACCTACATAGAATGCATGTAGTCATCTACAAAAGCAAATTGCAGTTGCTAAGTTTTGAATTAGAGCTAAATATTTGTCGGCATTAGGACCAAATATTAATTAATTAATTTATTCCAAAAGATATACCAAAGCATGGGCATTCTGAATTCATACAGACAGATGATACAAAAATGATGTTTGTACACTTGAATTACGAATAGATACTCTTATGTTGATCTATGATGCTATCTTATCCTTAAATATAAACAATTTTTGAAAATAATTTTCCCTTAAGGAGACATTTCAAATGATGTTCATACGTTTATCATTATTTTTAAATATAAATTATACCGTTATTTCTATCTTATTTTAAATATTTCAATTAAAAAAATTATTTTAAATTATTTATTATTTTAAAATAGTAATATAATATTAATTATCTTTTTTAATT
>JBBPBT010001011.1:3012000-3028980 GCA_037974875.1 Cicer bijugum | reverse complement strand
ATATATTATGTTTTTACATTTATTATAATAATAATTACATCAATACTTGATAAAAATTAATTTAATAAAAATATTATCCTCTTTTTAATTGATATACTTTGTGAGTATGTTTAAAAATAATCAAACAAGTCATTTATTGTAGAATAAATCAATTTTTAAATATGAGTATAAAAATAGTTAATTAACATTATAATTAACTTTCAATGTGAAATTTCAAATTCAAAACAAGAAATCTAAATATGATAGATCATGATAGACGTATAATTTAATAATATCATATCTTTATTTATTGAATTAAAATTTTAAAAAATTAAATATAATTATTTAAATATCTATTATCATAATGAATTATAATTGGATGAGATCTAGAGTGGTTTGAGGATTTCTGTGCACTATCTATATTATCATTTAATAACACGACCCAAAAAATATAAATGCAAGTGTCGCCTAATAAATACCAAAAGAAGCAAGGATAGTTTAGTAAATTAAGAGGTTAGACAATTCCAATTTCCAACCGAAATAAATATGATATTTATATATGTAAAAAATGTTGTTGAATTAAACCGAAAAGTCAGTGAGCATCGCAATTGCACATTGGCAATACAATTATTATTACTTTTTTAATCTCATTATTATTTCTCTCTCTCTCTCTCTCTCTCACACTCCGAGTAAAACGGTTTCTCTCTCTAGAAGCAAAGCACCTCAACTCCACCTCGAATCTTCCTCTTTCACATTCACATACACACACTCTGTATATGCGCGCGCGTCACCGCTATTCTGTTAATGGATTCCTTCTTTTCACTACAATTCAAACCATCTTTTTCTTGGTATTTTTCATGTCAATCTTTTTAATTTCTCATCTTATATTTATTAATTTTCGGTTCATATATGGCGACCTATGACGTGGATTTGAATTAATGTTATCTAGGTTCAATCAATTTTTCCACTTTTTATGATAATGTGACGTGATGACCGATTCCTTCTCATTTCATAGCTATGGCTACGGATTCTTCTTTAGAAGGTAACGCCACTCTTACTTTCTAATTTTGTTTCTGTATTCATCTAATTTTCATGGATTATGTGTCACTTTGTCGTTCTGTTGAATTTGATGTGATTGAATTATGTGAAGGATTCTTTATCTGTGATATGTTTGATTATCTCACGTGATTTAACGATCTGCTTGTTGATTCATTGTATGATATAGTTTTTTAGCATTGCGATGTATCTGTGGATTGATTTATTAATTTCGTCTGGTATCTTCCTCAAGTTTTTTTTATGTGTGTTCCCGTTTTGAATTTTTTTTTTCAAAAAAAACTTTCATGAGAGAGTTTTTTTTAATTAATTATAATTTTTTTTTGTGATTCTGGCTTTTGGTTTAAACTCTGTGCTATATAGCCTTTTATTGCTGAGCTGTTAGTATGAGTTGCATTTTGGGGCCATATAGTTCATATTTTATTGATGCATTTTGAAGGAGGCTTATAATTTGATATGCGATGTGCCAGCAACTAAATTAGCAGCTCTAAAGAGTATGGAGGTGCCTATAATAAAAGTCAAAGAAAGTTAAGTCCATTTGCCTAATTGGCTGACTTAATTAGTCCATTAATATTTCTATAATCATCAAGTGGTTGGGATGTCCTTGTGGCGCAAGGTCAACCAGTTACAGCTTTATATGTTTTATTTTGTTGCTTGTTCTTGTTTCTTTGGTTCTATTTCGTACAGCCAATTTTTTAGACCATAAAAAAAAAAAAAATTGGCCATTAACATGTTAACCGTGTATGTAGAAAAGATAAATGCACTCCAGTTTCTTACTTAAAATCCATTACCTAAAAAAATTGACCATTAACATGTCTAGCATGAATGCAAGTTGCAGCTGAAGTCTTTGTTGAAATAGTCCTGTTTCTTTCACCACTTGGAAGTTCTAAAGTTGGAAAATAATATAGTAATGTACTAATATTTGTTTTCTTTTTCCTTGATTCTAGGTGTTTCGGTTGATCCTTCTAAATATAGTACATTGGGTATGGAGGAAAAGAGAGAGCTTGTATATGAACTATCTAAATCGCCTCATGGTGCATCTGAGATGCTGCAGTCATGGAGCCGTCAAGAGATTTTGCAAATCTTGTGTGCAGAGATGGGAAAAGAAAGGAAGTATACTGGTCTGACAAAGATGAAAATTATCGAAAATCTTCTTAAAATTGTTTCTGAGAAGAAATCAGGACGCAATGATATTGCCAGAGATCCTGAACCGCATTCTTCTCCTTCGAATGGTCAGAAACCTGCTAAAAGGCAGAGAAAAACCGAGAATCCGTCTCGGTTAGCTGTTCCTGCTAACAATGTTTCAGTCAATAATGGTGGCGATGTTGGTAATATTAATACCACATTCTGCAAGAACTCAGCATGCAAGGCTACCCTTAATCAAGCAGATGCATTTTGCAAAAGATGTTCATGTTGTATTTGTCATCAATATGATGACAACAAAGACCCTAGCTTGTGGCTAATATGCAGCTCTGAAGCTCCATTTCCCGGTGTGTCATGTGGCTTGTCATGCCACCTTGAGTGTGCTTTAAAACACAATGGTTCTGGAATTGGCAAAGATGGTGACCGCCCTAAACTTGATGGAGGCTTCTACTGTGTCTCTTGTGGGAAAATTAATGATTTACTCGGGTAAATTCTATACTGATGGTTTTCATTTTCTTAGATGTAACGTAATCGCTTATCCAGTTACAGGCTTCTCTTTTTTTATGCTTTTTCCCTGTTTTTCTCTGCCATGGTCTCTACAGTGTTTTCTCTTTATACTCTTGAAGCTTTGCGTACATGCAAATTATGGATATTGTTAGGATTCAAGTTGAATATATTTAGTAATTCGTTGTTTACAAGATACAAAATAGACGGCAAGCTCTGAAATAAGTCAAATGAGTCTTAGAATTTTCTTCATGTTAAAGAAATAAGTTATGTCAACCGAGTCATTTGTTTTTTACAAGATATATCAAAATACTTTCAGAATATACAACCGAGTACAGAATTAAGTTAAGATAGCCTTCAAAAAAATTTCATGCTAAAGTCTTCTCCTTCTTAATATTAAACTCTTCTTAAAGTTCTTGTGACTATTGGATATCTATCTCTCCTTTTTAACCCTTTCCACTATTTTTGAAGTATTAGGAAATATAACCCTAGCATTTTTTAGTTCTTAATTTGCTTTAAACATACATAGGACTGCCATTTCAAGATTAATATAAGGTATGATCAGCATTGTGAAAGAGAGAGAATTGTAAATTGTGGAATGTTCTTTTGAATTGCTTTGCTATAGTGATCAGTGAACTCTACTCAACACAGTGAAGAATATATTGCTCTTTTTCAATCCAAAGATGGTAAAGTTGTTACTTCAATATGTGTGAGATGTGCTATAGTCCTTTTTGGAAAATGTGAAGCGTACCAAGAAATACAATCTCATCTAGCCTTCTTTCTTATATGTATTAGATGCTGGAGAAAACAATTGATGGTAGCGAAGGATGCCAGACGTGTGGATGTACTGTGTTATCGTGTCTCTTTAAGCCAAAAGCTTTTACAAGAGACGGAAATGTATCGAGAACTTCATGAAATTGTTGATGAAGCTGTGAAGAAACTTGAACCTGATGTGGGTCCGCTGACTGGCTCACCACTGAAGATTGGTAGGGGGATTGTGAACAGACTTTCTTCGGGACCTGAGGTTCAGAAGCTCTGTGGTGTTGCTCTTGAATCACTCGATTCAATGCTTTCTAAAAGGATCTCGCCTCCATCACCCAATCCAACTGTTCAAGGTGATCACTTACTCTTTTTTAAAAGATACATTGCCTTTTCTCGCTGATCTTTAAATTAAAAAGATTGCTTACTTTGACATTTTTTGTTTTCCTTTTCTAAAAATATGTGTTCATTTTAACTTGGTAATAAGATGTAAGACTCTTGAAGGGATTTATTTTGATAGAGAGAAGATGTTATGCTTGGTATGGATGATGCATTTATAAAAATGCAAACAATCATCCACTTCAAGATTCTTTCATTTCCTTGTTAGTAAGTAAAATTAATACAAATTTTTTAAAATGAAAATAAAAAGGGTTTTCACAACGTAAAAGGGGCCTAAATGGCAACCCATGTGACTAGCATTGTAAATGTGATCAATCAATGGAACCAACTACTTTACTTCTTCCATTTATGGTAATTGGTGTAATGGTATAGAATTATTTTAGTGTATGGACTAATAAATTTTGTAAGAATGGGTTTTATAATTAATTCACAGGTAGGACCTAATTACTACAGTTCTTTTTTTAAATAATCACATTAAGGAGTTGATCATCTGTTTGTTACAGTCGTTTTTAAAAATAAGAATTTAAAAAAATATATAAAAAATACTTATAATGAGAACCTGTTTTGAGTAACTTTTCATTGTCATAAACAAACACAAAATAGATTATGTTTTTTTTTATCTTGAAAAAAATATCTCTAAATTATTAATGATAAAATTACTTATGTTTTTAATCTGTAGCAAGCGGTCTGCAATTTCTGGTAATTGGTTGAGGTACAAAAAACAAATTAACCATATGTGACAGTGTTGATGAACTGTTGGGGCCTACAATGACATCTGGGATTAACAGGAAAACACAACTATTTGACCTCCAAGATTATTTTTTAATACACTTTTACTTATATTGGATTTTGTTTTGTATTTGTTAACTGTGGTATTGTTATGGATTTTACAATTATTATCAGATTGGCCTTTTGCCATTGTGTTTACATTCTCAATTCAAATATGGTAACTAATTATTGATCAGTCTGTGTCTACATTTCAGATGCAAGTTTACTAGCTCCAAATATGGTGAGGTTTGAAGATGTCACTGCAACATCCCTTACTGTTATTCTGTCAGAAGATCCTTGTGGAGAAAACAATGCTGCTTACACCGTGTGGCATCGCAAAGCCGATGATGTGGACTATCCTTCGGAACCGACTTGCACAGTTCTCTTACCAAATAGAAGGCTTGGCATCAGGGGTCTACTTCCAGCTACAGAATACAGTTTCCAAGTTGTTTCCAATGATTTGAAAAAATTGGTTATGTGCGAAGTTCAAGTCTCGACAGAGCACGGTGAAGATGAAGTCCCGAATTGCTCAGCGACGGAAAGAAGTCAGAGCCCAGTAACCAACTGTAGCAGCCTTTCCAATCCTTCATCAGTGGAAGATGAAACTAATAACAGTAATCCATATAGCGACCAGACTGATAATCGGTCCGATAATTATCCTTCTTATCGCAAGGACAGTGACCAACTTGCTTCTGGAAATCTATCTAATGATGCGATTAACTGTTCTGGTTCGGGCGGAGTGAAACTTCCCACCGTTGCAGATTCCTTGTCAGACGAACAAGCTGCTGCTGTAGGACAGACTAGCACCATACCTAGTTCTGATGTACTAAAGCTTGATAACAAGCATTTGCAGGACGAACAAGTAACTGAGGATGTGAGCACTGACGAGGGTTTGAATTCTCCGGTTCCAACGGGAAGGGAATGTGTGCCGTTAGTTGCTAGCTCGGAAGGGGGATTGCCTAATACTCCCTGCAAGTTGGAAATACTTAAAGACGGTCCGGGAAGAAATGGAAGATCCAAATTCAATGGCAAAGATCTAGAAAATGGATCAGGGAAAAAGGATGGTCCTCGAAATGGAAGCACATCGAAGAAAAGAAGCGGTGAAAGACAAGATGAGGGATGCACAGCAAATGCTTTTTCGGATCGCGATTTTGAGTATTATGTGAAGGTGATTAGATGGTTAGAGTGTGAAGGACACATAGAAAAAAACTTCAGGCAGAAATTTCTGACTTGGTACGGCTTAAGAGCAACCACACAAGAAGTAAGGATTGTGAAAATATACGTAGATACGTTTCTTGAAGATCCGGCTTCTCTTGCTGAGCAACTTGTGGACACCTTCTCAGAATGTATATCAAGCAATAGAACATCAGTGGTGCCTGCAGGGTTCTGCATGAAGCTTTGGCATTGACCAGATTTTGTAGGTCCAGCTACTAGCCTCGAAGCTTGAAGCTTGGAGCACACTCCTTGGATGTGATGATGAAGTAATTCTTTAGATTTCTAATATTCTTCATTTGGACATTTATCAAATATATTTAATTTCAACATTGTTATTCATATTGATGATGTAAGAATCTTAGATTTACTTAAATTATACAATTGCTATTTCAAACTGATAAGTTTTTAGTAAATTAATAACATTGAAGGGTTTATTTATGTGAACTGAATGACAAATAGTTTTGACCAAAGCAGACAATAATGTCCTTTTAATATCTCAACATGGGTTTGTCCTTAAATTCAGAATTCCACAAGTCAAATCTGGAATTTCAGTTGTATGTTGATGAAAAATGATTTGGATATGAATGGTATAATATTGATTGAAATCTGTACAAAATACAGATGCTAATACTTGGTTTGCTGTGATCTGGAAATAGATTCTCTCCTTTTTTTTCCTCGTATTTTCTCCGGTTAAAAATCTCCACCCTTAAACAAATCTCTCCTTTTTGTAAAGATGGGATTCTATTGGACTCTCCGATCACCGGAGAGGATCTTGATTTGCCATGATCTTGGATTCTGGCATCAGATGAAAATGAACTGGACGACCCTTTAAAATCTTTATGCGAATGAGGAAAGGTTGGACTCAAGCCAAATAAAATACCATGACTTTACTATGTAGTTCTAGCTGCAAAAATGTTATGTAATCACAAATATTATACTAAATAAAGCTTATTATTTATTTTGACATATGAATAAAATTTATGACATCCCATTCCCACCATCCATTGAGCACTATATATGCATGGTTGATTACCTTGTGCCATAATTGTCAACTAGTGTGTCTTTTTGTTTTGTGTATAATTTTGAAATGTGGGTATATTATATGCTATTCGATCTTTTTTAATTGTCTCATTTTCAGAAAATTTTTGTTTTTATTTATCTATCTTTTTTAAAATTTAATACAATATTAATTATTGATTTGTCAGTAATATTTATAATTATTTATTGTAGAGAGGAAATAATTGAAATGAGTTAATAAATAATTAAGAATATATTGTAGAAAAAAAGATAAATAATCACATCAAAAATAGTAAACTTTATTGAATATTTTGGTATAAAAAGATGACAATTAAAAGCTAAAAGATGACAATTAAAATAGAACGGAAAGAGTATAAAAAATAAAAACAAGTTTTTTTTTTATTTATTTATTTTTTATTGTGATGATGTGTTAGTGTCTTAGGTTAGTAGTAAGGGTTTGAATTTTAAATCTTCTTCTTAAACTCTTTCAAATATCTCACATTAACTACTTGACTTACAACTTAGAGATACAGTAAAAAAATAAGTGACAGATAGAGATAAATCGTATATCATGTTATTTTGTTTTATAAGCTATTGCATAAAATATCTGTATTTTAATGTTTAAATAACAAATCAATCTTAGAAGTTCATTAAATTGTCTACAATTTTAAAGCTTGTTGATATTCAAGAGAAGCCTTCGGCATTTTAGTAAATTGTTAAAGGTTTCTGGGATTTGAAACACCCATAGTATGATATATCCAGCCAAATTTGTAGTCATTTCAGCAAAAAGGCCAAAAGAAAAATTGGGAGGAATCATTTGTATATTTTATTCTAACATTTTAACTATGGCTACTTCAACTTGGACCATAAGGTCCTACCTTCAATCCAAAGGTTCTTTTTAATCGTATATTAATTGATGTAAAGTTCTATTAGTTTTATTGATGATTAATTTATGTCGAAATATTTGATTGACCACTTTTACTACGATTTCTCCTTTAATCAAATTTTTTTTCCATATATAAAGTTCAAACTCAAAACTTTATTTAAGTGATCCGAATTCAATTCCACTCTTATAAAAATTGTAAAAAAAATGCAAGATTTTGACTATTGATGAATTAATCAAAGCATTGTCCTAATCAAACTCTCCCTTTTCTTGTGCCCACTATCTTCTTATGCTATTTAACACATCATCCAACATCACCAAATCCTATTCCTTTTGTCTTAAACTACCTACCTGCTTCAAAGATCTAACATTGATTTGAGTCATTCAAAGTAGCATAACCCTCCCTTTGTTCCAAACTTTTAAAGTCACAACAACAATTTAAGTAAAATGTCTGCTGGAGCATTTGCAACTCAAGTTTATGGGCCTGGAAAATATGAAATTCTCAAATCTTGTTCTAAATTAGAAAAAAATCATTAAAAAAATCAAAAAAAATTTTAACAAAATTTGTTTGGAAAAAAAATTCTAATTTCTTTTTTAAAAAAAGTTGATCTAAATAAAATATAAATATTAAAAATTTCGAAGAAAAGTTTAAAATTATACAAAAAAAAATTATAATTTTTCTTTTGCTCATGATATATATATAGAGAGATTCAAATTAACATTCGGTTAAGAAAATAATTAACCATATCCAAAGTATATGGATTGGTTAACAATTATAGTCTAAATATCTGATTTTTTAAAATTGATTATAGATAGATGTGATTTTGTTCAACCTTACTCATAATTTCACTCGTTGTGATAAATATCATTTCTAATATACAAAATTGAATATAATTGTAGTAAAAAAGAAGTAATGTTTTATGAGTTTAAAATATATTATATTGATAATGTAAAATTACAACGTCGTTCAATCGTAATCATCATTCAATATTCAATATATCAGGTGATTTTAAATAATTTTTAAATTAAATACTATTATTAAATATTTTATAGACGTGATGCATTATTATCAATTGTGAGTGTAAAACAAATTTATACTCACCCACAGTGCATGTTTTCATAATCGCACTTGATCATTGGTTAAATGTTCTTGATACTTTTTGGTAGATGTCTCGTATCAAATAATGGTGCTCTTGATTTAATATTTTTTTTTATTCACTATGTCTAATAAGTAATTAATTAGCATCTCATACCTCTATAAAAAGGAAGTACCACTCTACTAAAAATATTCGGTATGACAAAACCGGCCCATATATTTAGATTTTAGCGTGCATCTCTTGATTTAGCAGACATGAGAGAACATGAGAGAACAGTGTGAGTTGGCAGATAGCATGGATTATAAAAAAACAAAAGTTTTTGGTTCTAAAAAAGGTTTGTGCATTGCATGATTGAGGAATATAAACAATTATTTGGAATAAGATCTTGGGTTGATGGGTTAGGTGAAAACCAACCCCCAGTTTTCCTAGGAACCGAGGTGTAAGTCAATGTGGTCCTTTGAGTCAAGTCATCACTCGTCAACAAATAAAAGTAAGGCAACTAAGTGTCAACGGTGTACATCCGTACCAGGACACACTTGGAATTGGAAGCCATGTCCTTCTCTCCAAACCTTATATATTTATTAATGTTTACTTTGTTGTTTATTATTTGTATTAACGTCTCAAAACTAATAATTTCGACCAAACGGTACCAGGCTTTTCACTAACGATTATACTTTATACTGAGAAAAATTTACAAGAGGCAAGTTAGTAGTAAAAATATAGCACATTAAGTTTAGCATTAGCAAATACGATGCAAGGTACTATAGTCCAAAATAATTATTACTACTATAGTCCAAAATAATCAAATAAAACTTTTTTAATAGGTCACAACTCTGCCTTGCGGTTTCTAAACACATGGAAAACGGTAAGAAAACGCCATGTCCATACTAGTGTGAAATTCTTTGTTTTTATCGTCCTTACTTGAGTGAAGTTGTTATCTGGTACAACCATACAACATCGGCACATTCCGGCTAATAATAGTGCAGGTCAGTCAGGAGTTAAAAAACCTCAGCATCCATTGGTCATGACATTGCAGTCCATAAACTTAATCATAATCTGGAGTATTAGTTATATAAATAAAACTAAATCATGCTTGTAGCCAATTACACTGGACAAGTGAGCCGGAGATAGCAAAGGGCATTAATTCAACACAAAAACTAGAGGAACTCTTACAATCTTTCTTCTTTAGTCCCACCAACTGTTTCTGCCATCAAGCTTCCACATGATTGAACCGACACCATAAGGTATTACCTATATACAGCAAAAAATGGCAATACTTGATTAAGCAAATAAAAATGGTTTATGGTGCAGAATTTTTTCATGAAATTCACACGAATAAGTAAAAATATGAAGACAGCATCTGCATTTTGTATACAAGTGGGAAAAAAGGACCCTTTCATTCATAAGAATCACGTAATTGCTTATTTGAATGTTTTCAACACTTTCCTAGAAATCAATTCAAGCAAAATCTCTCTACTCTTGAGTAAAACCAACCCCACACAGACAGTTTACAATAGCTTAAAGACATGCAACCAAAGTGGGTGTAAATAAGTAAAAATATCCACACCTGGAAATTAGCATAAAAATTTTCAAAACATTGGAAGACCGTGTATACAAATGAGCAATATAGGAGAACATATCGTCTCAAAGGGATTAATTAATATTCTAATAAACACACATTAAACAGGGATTTCTTAGCAGCAGTAATATAATAAATAAGAAACAGGGAGTAGTATCGTAAGTTACAACACAGCTTATAAGTTATATACCTCTTTCTAAAGCTAATTACTAACATAGCATCTTTACCAAAACCAACCTCGGAAATAAAATAGATGCACTCCAGCAGCTAGCCCAATGAATGATTAATACACCGTATCAGCAAAATACTACTAGTTATTATTGTCATTACACCATACTAAAATTCACATTTCACACATGTTGTTCTCACAGGCTAACTGTCTGTTATCTCTCTCAACCCTCCAATTTTAAACAAAGCTTCTGGTAAAGACAAGTTTATTCCACAGAGTTGTAAAGAACAAATACAGATGCTTTGAATTCCCCAATGTTCAGTGTTCACAGCACACAAATTCCCTCCAACCAACGTCAATTTTTTTTATCAATAGTGAATAACCCACTGCACTGCATGTCCAAATGTTTAGTCTTTTGCATATCAGGTTTATTATATCATATTACACTATAATCAAATTTCTTATTTTAGCTAAAACTAACGACTTAAACAACAAAAACAGAGAATGTCATTTCCAAAAAATAAGGAATTATGAGCTTTGCTATTACCACTACTGTGACTTGGAACATAGAAGGAGAAAATAAAACATCAAGTCATCGACAACACCCATCATTCAATACCTTTTACAATTTACAACTAGATCAATCGGTTATATGAATCAAGTGACAACATAAAGTCCTATCATGAACCATTCTAATGATACTTTTTGAATCCAATATCTCTTAATGATTAATCTGTGGTTTTTTTTAATTTTTAGTTTCTGTCTCTGCCTCTAACTATTGCACTACTCTCCATTTGGTGTAGCTTCCTAACAAGTGCTTTTTCAGATCTTCTAAAAATGTGCCCAACCACTCATGGCTGAAGATTGAGACTTTACCATAATTTCTACAATAGGTGCTACTATCAAGTTTCTCTCTCTAATACTTTTGTTCCTAATCCAACTGTGTCTTGTGCGAACAATAATCCATCTTAATATTCTCATCTTTACAACACTGAGTTTACCATGTTGTTAGCTTCTTACCACCCAAGACATAGTCTCATACAACATTGTAAGTCTCATAGTTGCACAATAGAAGAACAAGGTAGAATGGCATTTAATTTTTCACGCGCTAGTGCTCACCTCTCATGTCAGAATCTTCTCTTTGGACAAATGTCTGTTTGGAATGGAGTCGGGCAAACTAAACCACCATTCAGCTTACCTTCTAAAAGAAATTCAAGACAATCTCCGATTTAAACACAAAACTAGGAATATATAATCAGCCTAAACACTTCATGCATAATCATTTGAACCTCTTCCATTATGGTATTACACACATTGGTAAACTGTAAACAGCTCAAAATTGTTTTATATTTAAACACACATTGGCAAATGCTAACCTAAGCCCCAAGGGCACATTTTAAGGTATCAAATGTAGAGATTTTATTTTGAAAGATGTGTATTCAACTCTTAGAAAATTTTAAAAGTTGTTTTTTCAATAAAAAAATTCTACTTTTGGAATCATGTTAGCATGGACTATATGAAGTTCTGTAACAATGGTAAAATGTATGAGTTGAGACTTGAGAATAATATACAGGGTAAGTTTGATTGAAGGGTATCAGAGGGAAAAATTTTAAGCAAGTAAAATTTTAATGATTAATGTGTGTTCTATTTGTTAATGTTATCCTACAGATCAAACAAGTAACTTATCGCAGAACTGTCTTTTTTGGGGAAAATAGTCACCATAGTTAGAAGTAGGACAAAAAGAATAGGAAATAAATAAAGGAATCCGAACAGCAAACACAACCCACGGTGATAAGAAGAGAAAACGAGGTGAACTATGGAAGATAAAGATCGATGACAGCCCCACCATAAACAATCTAGTTTACAACTTCGAAGTTTATCCAAGACATGTCTCCTAGGAAAGTATAAAGCACTACCCAAATCTATCTAAAGGATAAAATTGATAACACTCTAGCATTAGAAGAATGCTGATAACCATTAACCACAACAATATCGAGCTAATCACAGGCTATGCAGGAACTCTAAACATAAATAATATTATAATAGCAATCAGCAACTACAATTTTAGCTCCAACACAAAATGATATGTTACCATATTACTCAATTGAACGCATTCAGTTAATCATACTCATAATCTGTAAGAGAATAATAATTCAACTTCAATCGTATGCTGAACTATGCTAAACCCTAACCTAATGGCAAGTGAAAATCTTCAAATTCGAAATAAACCCTAATCTATCATAATTTGGGAGAAAGGATAGAAAAATTGAACAGACCTTGCAGCAAAAGAATGAAGCGAAATCTAGCGATTCTTCTCAGCAGGCAATGGACGATTGAATCCACCACGACGGTTCATGTACTGCCTCGGTTGTCGTTTGGTGACTGCTCTAACGCCGCTGACGTCAGCACCGGGAACCGGTTTTCCCTTTGTGGAGTCAAAACCAGTCGGAATTCCCATCATCTTCATCATCTCCATCTCGTCCTCGTTCACTTCGACCTCTCCAACTCCATTCTCTTTCTGCTTCTGCTGCTGCTCCTTTGCGATTCCGTCAACGAAGTCTGACACCACTTTCTTCGTTTGTTTGTGGTCTTCTTCAACGGAGTCACGCCTGTGACGCTTCCTGGGAGGGTCAGGGGAAGGAGTACGGTGGTGGCGTCGACGGTGGGAACGGTCTACGGGAGAGCGGGAGCGTGAGTGGCGAGAGCGAACACGGTCAGGTGAACGCGTACGGGATCTCTTACTACGAGCTCTGTCGCGGTCCCTATCACGGTCACGATCACGATCGCGGTCTTTGTCACGGTCGTCCTTGTCACGTCTTCGATCCCTTTCTCTGTCGCGGTGGCGATCGCGGTCGGTCATGGTGGAAGGTGGTGGTTATTAGAGTTCATCCATCTAATGGTTTAAGTTGCAAAACCCTAAATTAAACACCTCTGTTCATTTTGGAGTGAAGAGTGGCACTGGTGGGGGTACACCGGAGTCTCAGCTTAGGATTTATTTTTAAATTCAATTTTAATTAAATTAAATTAAAAATGTATATATTTAATGGCAAAATTTTATAATTTAATTTTTTTTCTTATAAAATATGTTAAATTTTATCAAAGTTAACTCACTGAAGTTTTAAGTTTGAACTTGACACAAAATATTCAACTTATCAATTAAACTATGACTTAAGAAATTATGATTTAATTTATAAATGTTTAACTTATAAAGTTATATTTTATTAGTATATAACGAAACATAGCTTTAAAGAGTAATTATAGTGAAATTTAAGTATGTCTAATGATGCTATGATTGAAATTGATTATAATGTAAAAAATATCTGCGTGATAATGTGTGAATTAAATTTAATTTATAAGTATAATTAGTATAAATATTTTTTACGTTATCAATTAATATAATAACTTATAAGATTATATATAGATATATCAACAATTGAAGATATTTTGGATTAATATTTTATTACAATTAATCTAAAAAATAATAAATTATAGTCCATTTATTTTATGGTAGATTTTAGACAAATATCTTATTAACTAAATAATATTAATATGGAAAAGTTGAGTAGCCTTGTACAAAATTTAACTTAGATTAATCTTCATCCATAAAAGAGATGGTTTAAGGTATTTTTTAATCTAAAACTCCTTTAAATTATTTTATTCACTCATTTTATTTCAAAAGTATTTTTTCGCACATATTTACTTCTCTTTTTTTCTTCGTGTTTTATTTACTATATTGGTTTGTTCGATGTTATGGTATAAAGTGTTTTGTTTGTCCATATTAGTGCAGAGTTTATAGAGGCCAATAACGTGTCTTGTTGGTATCTTATTTTTAGCAAATAGTTTATGGAGGTCATTACAAAATTCAAGAGTCTCTCAGTTTTACAAATGACTTGTGAACATGTGGTTAAATTGATTATGTCAGATACATAAAGTATGAGTGAACACCAACAAATATTTTTTTAGAATATGAATGACATTAAATATTGTGGATTTCGCTTTATTCTTGACCATTCACATGTAAAAGACATTAGTTTGATCGTTAAAAATCAGATTTTGGTTATGTTATTTTTTGTTAGTTTATGCCATTTTTATGTGTAGTCAATGTGTTTTTTTTCCTTGATCACTAAATTTAATTATACTATTCTTAATTTTAGTATGAATAAAGTTTATTTTTCTGTAAAAAAAAATAATAATAATAAAGAGATCCCAACTAAATTAGAATTTTCAAATATGTCCTGAAACAAAATAATTTGTATTATTCTGATTCCCAAGTTTATTATATTACTTGGCCTAATTCCCACCTAATTTAAACAGTGTAATAAAAAAAATATTTATTTGGTCTAGTTTCCAAATTTATTATATTTTATTTTATTAATAATATTTATTAAAATACTGCAAATAATAAATAGTAATTTTAAAATGACAGTCAAATTAAAAAGATATTTCTATTATGAGATGTATTTGCGTTGTAATTTTTATTTTTTTAGAAAAATTAATCTTTGTTTTAAGAAAGAGTGTGTGCCGGAATTTTTTTCAGCTGCTTTATGGTCAACCATCAAGAATTCCTTAGTAAGGGTAATTTTCAAAGATGAGTGAGGCTGAAGATTAACAGTGCCTAGCTATGTGTTGGGTTTATTCATCCTTCAATGATCCTTCATTGGTTGAATGGACCTATCAGTAATGCTAAGGCCTATATCTAAAAAATAAAGTGAATTTTTACCTGATCCTCCAATTTTTTAATTTTTTTGAATTTTAACTATCCGCAATATAAAATATATTATCAGATTATAGTTTTCTATAATGTATCGGTAATGTATTTAGGATTGAGAAATAAAACAGAGAGAAATAAAATTCACCAAAATATAAACAAACGACATCATTGTCCAAAAAAACCAAAACAAACCCGCATACTATATTATATATATAGGAAAAAAAAAACAGCCGTAAAATTTTGTTGTGTTAAGCTTGTAGATACTCTCCTGTAGGTTAGCTACCAGGTTGACCAACCATAGAAACGACACACTTAATGGGGGTTTCTTGTTCCATTCTGAATACTTTTTGGACAAATCAATTTAAATATATATTTTGGTTAAACTATGCTTCAGAATTAATCATTTTAAATATATTAATAATTGAGAGTTTTTAAAAATATAAAGGTGGAAGAATAAAATATAATAAAAATGAAAATATGTATTTAAAAAAAGTGAAAAAAAAAGAGTTGAAAATATAAAAAAGAAGCGATAATTTTTTTTAATAAAAAATTGATAATTATCAATTGTTTTGATTAAGATCTACGACAAATTTTCATTACAATACTAAATATGCACTAAGTTAAGAGTAAGATAAAAAGTAATTAATCTTTTCAATATTTTTGAAGACTCTTGAGAGTTGTAGAGTAACTTTAAGAGACACATAGACTCTCTATATAACTGAAAAATTAGATCCATAGTAAAATGGAGGAAGTACATTAAGAGACCAAGCAATAGTAAGAAAACGTTATAAGCTCGTGAAGAGAGAGAGCGAATTAAATAAAAGCAATATAGAGAAGTTTGAATTTTGATTGGAGATTGGTGATCATGTGGGCTTAGGTGAGAAACTTTAATGGGTAAAAGTGACCACACGCGCATGTTTGTATAAGTTGTTGGCAAGAAAGGGACTTTGTCTCTTTCAATTTCCCAGATTATGGTGTTAGAAGAAGAACAACTAAACATGTCCCATTTATTCTGCTGCATGAAGTGGTCCTATAAATATATGTGTGCTCGATGCACACGTAATCAAATCAATGGTAGATGTGTTTCGAAAAGTAGACCTGTTGAAGCTCGTGACTCTGTTTAATTAAGCCAATATAGTTTTTTTTACCATATGATCTTAAGAAGGATTGAAATGTAAATATAAGAATGAGTATCAATAACATAGTAGTATTGTTGATACCCTGAATTATATATATATATATATATATATATATATATATATGAGGTGGACGTTAATCACAACACGTACATTTCGCTAATGAGAACCTTAATAAACGGTCACACTAGCTATAAATACTAAATAGACTATGAAAATAGATTCTGAACATAAGTGATTTTAATATATTTTAGAATAAAATTATTTGATAAAAATTATTTAGATGAAATAGAGTAATTGGTTGAGAAAAATAGATATAAAGTCACTAAAAATAAAAAATTTATAGATAAAAAATCTCAACTAATAGACTATGTTAATATTTAGTTTATATGACAAATACTTATTTTGTATTTGATTCGAATAGCGACTACATGGTCATCCAATGAAATAAGACATTTTAAATGATAATTATTTTATAATTTTTAGAGTTCTATATTTCCTCTTATTTGTATTTTACTTGAATATTTCAATTAATTTTTCACCATAAAAAAAAAAAAGATTAATTTTA
>JBBPBT010001011.1:2986448-3008201 GCA_037974875.1 Cicer bijugum | reverse complement strand
ATAAAGAGAATACTACTTTTATCAAATTATCTTATTAGATATTGATGCATTACCAATATCATAAATGCATTTAATGTATGAGATATTGCATATAATAATTAAATAGTATAATTGAAAAGAAGTGTGTTAAAAATTAAATGGTCAATTATTTTGAGATAATCTTTTTTATACATAAATTAATTATTTAAAGACGAATGAAATAGTTAATAAAAAAAAAAAATTGATTTTAAAATAAATTAACTAAAATTATGTTAAACAAAATAAGAAATTAAAAGTACATTTACATCTTTATATTATAAAACCAACTTTTGATGTTACTTTCCTTTTTCAATGTAATACTTGTGGTTTCTCCATTATTAAGAAAATATTTTGTTGCATCACTAAGAGAAGTTGGGGAGGAACACGCAACTCTCAAAGAACCAAGATATTCAAATGGCATGATTATCAACTGTTACTAACTATTACATTACCTATAATTGTCACAAACATGGATATGTGATGGCAATTCAGCTAAATTAACCAAATTCAATTTAAAAGCATTTAAATAGAGTAGATTATAGAGTCACCCTATTCAAACCATATCCACGCCACATTAATTCTTTTTTTTTTTCTTTTCTATTCACACTCTAAGTTTCATTGCTATTTATTATATATTTTTTGGTACAAGTTTCATTGCTATTTCTATCTCTTAAAAATTATGTTGTACATATTCAAGAGACAAAACATTTAAACACTCCCTAGTACAAACACACACATAGACATGGATCTTCTTCAAACTACTACACCTTGAGCCAACAAATCATGGGTTATTGTTTCTATGTTTGTTAGACTTAAACACAACACACTGTTAGGATTTTATTTGTCATATGTTCTGTTCTTCATGAAACAGAGTCCTCTGTTTTATATTCATTGTAATGAGGTACATTCCGACAAAAAGCTTAAAGAGGCTATTTTCCTTGAGAAAAAGAGGTTCAAAAGAACATGTTTTGAGTTCAGAAAACGATGAGAGCTTCAAGAATCTTCAAAATGAAGAACCTTGTCAGAAACCCACTTGGAAATGTTTCTCTTATGAAGAGTTGTTTGATGCCACCAATGGCTTCAAATCAGGTGATTAAAGTTAAAGCCTTGTTTTTTATTCACAAAAAGATTATAGTATAATATTTATATAATTTTGAGGAATAAAAGTTTATTTATTTTATGGTTTTGTGTTAGAAAATATGGTTGGAAAAGGAGGGTATGCTGAAGTTTACAAGGGAACATTGAAAACTGGGGAGGAAATTGCTGTGAAGAGATTAACAAGAACATCAAGAGATGAAAGAAAGGAGAAAGAGTTTTTAACAGAGATTGGTACAATTGGTCATGTTCACCATTCCAATGTTTTGCCTCTTCTAGGATGTTGTATTGACAATGGACTTTACTTTGTTTTTGAGTTATCTTCAAGAGGTTCTGTTTCATCTATTCTTCATGGTAACTACATAAACCTTTTCTACTTATTTGTCATAGAAACTTATGTTTTAGTATAAGTTTATCTTTGAAAAAACTATGGTAACTCACGGTGATTATACGGTAATTTATCGTGATTTTGTAAATTTCAACGAAAACTAAGACGCACTAAAACTAAAATTTGTTGTGACATTTGGGTTTGAAGAAATAGAACAAGGGTTTTAATAATATTTATGAATCTTGATGTTTTAGATGAAAAGTTACCTCCTTTCGATTGGAAAACAAGACATAAAATAGCTATTGGAACTGCACGTGGACTTCATTACTTGCACAAAGGTTGCAAGAGAAGAATAATTCACCGAGATATCAAGGCATCAAACATTTTATTGACAAAAGATTTTGAACCACAGGTTCTTAATTTTATAACCTTCAATGTTAATTACTTGTTTATTTATTTTTAGTTGAATCAGTGTTTCAAATACTATATATGCAGTTTTTTTTTTAATGAAAGTTTGTGTTTTGGTTTTGGAAGATATCTGATTTTGGACTAGCAAAATGGCTTCCATCTCAATGGACTCATCATTCAATTGCCCCAATAGAAGGGACATTTGGGTATTCTTCTTTTTCTAAGACTCTTCATCATGATGATGATGATGTTAATGTTAATATTTGCATTTAATTTATATATACATATTTAGTGTAAAGTGTTTTACGCCGTAAATTAATCACAACTGTAATATCAAAATACACTATTAATTTTAATTTTAATTATTTTTAAAATCATGTGTATCATTAATTATAATTTATGACAGTATAAATTTTTTCACACAGATAGTGTAGAAATTAAACTATTCTTATGTCTTTCTAAAAAAATGTTTGAAAATTGGAATGCTTTATGTTTTGTAGACATTTGGCACCAGAATACTACTTGCATGGAGTTGTGGATGAGAAAACAGATGTATTTGCCTTTGGTGTGTTGTTGTTAGAAGTTATTTCTGGCAGGAAACCAGTGGATAGTTCTCACCAAAGCTTACACAGTTGGGTAAGTAGACTAGTCCCACTTTTACTTGTTTTCTTTCAATTCGAAATGTCTTCTTTTGGTTTCTTCTTCTAGTCCTAGGCTACACTAGTAGTGCTGTTTTTTACATTGGTTTTTAGTTCTATTTCTTTATTTCATTTAATAGTTTTTGTTTTACATTACACGACATAGTTGATCATTTCATTAATATTAATTAAAATATATAAAAACAATAATTACTCTTATTAAATATTGATATATTTACTCTTATAATAAATATAAAATATTAAATTGAAAGTGATGCATGTAGTCTTAATTAGATGTTACAATTAAAAAATAATAACCAATACTGTTAACTTAAAAATTGAAAGTGTCGATTACTTTAAAAAGTTTTTTTTTTCGAATAAATCGAGCATTGTGATACTGAGTGAGTAATTGGTATGTTAATATGTAAATTGATCTTTAGTTTAAACTAACTGATTTATTCAATCTTTGAATGGTTTTTATTTTGTGGGACTAATATATGGTTTATATTTGTGAGTGAATAGGCTAAACCAATTTTGAACAAGGGTGAAATAGAAGAGCTGGTAGATGGTAGGCTTGAAGGTGCTTATGATGTGACACAGTTAAAAAGAATTGCATTTGCTGCCTCTCTCTGCATCAGGGCATCTTCAACTTGGAGACCTACCATGACTGAGGTGTGTATAATTTCTGATTTCTTCTTCAAATTTTATGTCAATTTATTAATTTGGTTGGCCTAGTTTTATTCCTTTGCTATAGCAAAAATACCAAGCTAATAATGGAGTACAACTTAAAATTGAGTGGATAGAATATATTACATGTTAGTGATTTTATTTTGTTGCCTGGATAACTTGATACACACCTGGTTATTAAATTAAAAGTAAAACATGATACACATTTTTCTGAATGAAAACACATTTCTAAATAAGTATAAATATCATGCTAATATTATCTGAATAATTAATAAAAATTGATTACTATTATTAATTGAAAGTGCAGTATACCAATATCGGATAATTATTATATAAATTACTATATGCAGATAGTCTAAACTTTTGCTATATATAAATCAAATATTATAACACTTACAAATAAATTTATATTTTAATAAAATTAAAGGTAGAAAGATTTTGTCTCAATCTAAAGAATCTTGAAGAACTTTTGTTAAATTTTTTATATAATTTTTGTTTTTAATAAAATTAAAGGTAGAAGGATGTTATCTCAATCTAAAGTAGATAATAATCTATGGAACACTTATAAATAAATTTATATTTGTTTTATCTAATAATATTAGTGGAGATTGAACTAGTAGTTCTTAAAATATATTATCTAATATCTACGATGTGATATAATTGAATTAAAAATAAAACAACTTTCCATAGACTTTGTATATATGCAAACTAAATTCATAAATTATGTAGGGATAACTATTGAATTTTGAGACCATG
Organism: Cicer bijugum; assembly: GCA_037974875.1. Taxonomy (NCBI): domain Eukaryota; kingdom Viridiplantae; phylum Streptophyta; class Magnoliopsida; order Fabales; family Fabaceae; genus Cicer; species Cicer bijugum. Next base: position 3,004,271 of record JBBPBT010001011.1, on the reverse strand, counting down.
GAGCATTTGCCACCCCTATTTTAAACTAAGGGGAGAAAAAAAAATCACTATTCAACTTTTTTCTACTTCATCCAAAATAAAATATAAGCAATATAATTTTGAAAATTGAAATGTATTTAATTCGAAATTTAAATTATATACATTAATTTTTTAAAATCAATTTGTTTATATTTCATTTTAATTCTATAACATAATGAATTTGTGGTTGGAAATATAGTCGCACATTCCTTGTCTATTTAGTTCCTAATTTTTCGAAAGACGGAACTAATCACCAACTTCATTTTGGTAATGAGTTTAGGACAATACAAAGAGTAAAGGAAGGTATAACCACCTGTCTGTCCACAATGCTAATGCACAAGACAACTTAAATGTATTAATTTTTTACGACTAAAACTCCAAGTAAGAGACTATCAAATACTTCCTTGAGATTACCAATATTTTAAATATGTATGTTCTTAACTTTAAAATATTATTTACATTCGTTTTTTTTTTATCAAATATTATTTATTCATTTAATATTAATTACTTATATTTAATTACTTCATCAATTTGATCTTTTTAAGTAAGACGATGTTAATCAAATGAAATTTGATAGAAGGTCAAATATGAGTGACAGGAATGTTTTTTTGTTATTGTTCGTAGAACATTTCAAGTTTACCTTCGTAAACTTCATCATTAATTTGTCATATTATCTATATTGACATGTGTGGCGTGTTCACTTGTCTAATTACTCATTTAGACTGGTTGCCAAGTTACCAATAAACTATATACTCCAATTTCAATGCTTCAAACAATCAAATTTGTAAATATAATACCATATGTTTCATGTCATTTTATTAAATTATGATAATTTTGTGTATCATAATTTTTCATACGCATCACATGAATAAGAGTCATTGGCATGCTTCAGTGGCGGCCTTTTTTCTCCCAACTAAAAATGATTTAATCAGTTGATGTTGTGTCCTACCTAATTTTGACTTTTATTATAATAGGACACATGATAATATATATGGTAGTCCCACACACACACTAAATGTGTATATTATTTAAAATATAATTAAGAGACAACTTAAATTATTAAATGTGTGGGTTCTATTTGGTTTCATGTCATTCTTGAGGTGTTGATTTATACCTTTATCAAACAAAGAGGTGAAAAAAACATGCAATTCATTGGAATATTGGCCTTCTAGTTTCTTGTAGTGTTTTTTTTTTGGCAAATGTAGAAATTTTTTAGTTGTTAAATATTCTTCAATTGACAGGTATTGGAGATAATGGAGGAGGGAGAAATGGATAAAGACAAATGGAAAATGCCAGAGGAAGAAGAAGAACAAGAAGAAGAGTTCTGGGGTTTTGAGGATTTAGAATATGAATATGACAGTTCATTTTCAATGTCTTTAATTGATTCAATTGAAAGTAATTAATTAGGATAAAAAATAAATTAGTGCATGCAGTTTTCAGTTAACATGTGTATATATACATACATGTCTTAACTTTACAGATAAATAATAATTGAGGGATTGTGGTGCATTTTTACTTACTCCTATCTTATCAGATAATATATGTCGGCAATTCAAGAGAAGAAAATGACACCACAAGTTTGTTTTCGCGTGCTAATCATTTACTGATACGAACTCTTCATGTAAAACAAGCCAGACAAAATTATTTGGTCTATAAATATAGAAGGTCAACTCATTTATTCATATTTGATAAATAATAGTAATAGAATAAATCATCAATATTTGGTTTCTAAACTATCCTTTAATATTCAATTTAGTATATGAACTACTAGTATAAAATATACAATAATTAATCATATTATTTACCAAATAGATGGTTTTCTCTAACTTGTATATAATGAAACGGTGCCAATTTTTAAAATGCAACATTTCTAGTAAAAATGTGGAGTTACATTATGTGATTTCTTCATTAGGTGGACTCCATTATACCATATGGCATAGTCACCTTGTGCAAGACTTTAGCTGTTGTTGCATTGCATTGAATTAGATGGATCATAAAAATAAGAATGCAGCAACAAGCTAGTTTTATGAATTTGTTGGCTGTCATGCAAGTAGCCGTATGCTACATGCAGTCATAATTCACCATTCATTGGAAATTGGAAGGCCCAGTAGAGCTGTCATGTACTTTTGTAAGCATATGACATTAATTAATACTGCAAATATCAATTGGGGGTTCACATGTACACATTTCATTTAAGTGCATATACTCCTAAATTAAACCCCAAGTCCGAGGACAAAAAATTTATATAAGATTAATATTAAATTTTATTCCTTAAAAAAAAAAATTATATTAAATTTTGTTTCTGCCACAGGTTCTAGTACTCTTTGGTCTTAATACAAACAAAAATTAATTAAAGAAATTAAATTTATTTAGTCTAAACTTTAGATTAAATGTTGTCATAAAAAAATATATTCAATATGTCAATTTTTTTTCATTAATTTTTATTTATATTTAAGGCCGAAAAAAGTAGATTTGTTTTTACTCACACCATTCAATTTAACCACGGGAGTGATTTGTTTCCATAGGGCACAAAATAAACTTAGGGTTACTGTGCCATATATTTTAGTACTATAAATCTATAATATCCCAATAAAAAACTACAAGTGGGAAGATTTAATTAATGAACAAAAGTTGTCCATTAACAGTTAATGCATTCAGGAATAAATGCTTACTAAGGAACATAGATTCTGGTCTAAAATATTTTCAGTAATTACAATGTATTTTATTGTGTGCGTGTCTTCTATTAATGGTTTTCGATAACATCGCACAAGATCTTAAATTTGAACTTCACCGCATAGTTAGGTTCCAAAATTAAATAATATCACTAATGCCAGAACGTTACCTATACAAAACACAAACTACAAGAAGAAACTACGGCACAAAAATAAGAACAAACAGTATGAAAGAGTATAAATAATATAGTACTACAATAACAATAAAGAAGCAGCAGCTGATGAAATGATACACTTTTCCATCCGCTATTACATTGCTTCAAAATTGATTGATTAATTAATAAAATTACGAGAATTGATCTTAAATCTTAATATTAAAAGATCTATAAAAGTTGTTTTCAATATTAAAATCTTGGAATGAAATGTCAGTCACAAAGAATGAATAGTCACAAAGTATGAATACTTATGTAGCATATGAGAATGTATTTCAACTTATCTCCACCATAGTTAACACAGAATGAAAAATGTATGAGTTGAAAAGGGTCAAGGCAGGCTGCGTATTTTTAGCATCAAATAGAGGATGAGGGTGACTTTTGTGCAGGCTTAGGAGTTAGGACCATAGCAGCTAGGCGGTCCTCTCCCCCCTTTTAAATTTCTATAGCTGTCTTTATCACACCAAACCAGTTATAATGTATAAAAAAATAGACGTGCATCACCCTGATTTTCCAATCTCACTACCAAACCAAACATAGGCATATAAATGAGGTATAAGTAAAAACGAGAAAAGCAGTCCTATAGAATGCAGAAAACAATTAATAGCCATATAAATCACAATTCATTATACTGTTACATGAACCGTGTATCTTTCATAGCATTCCCAAACTAACTATTTAAACTCATTCACAGTATCACAAGTGACAATCCTACAAGACTCTGAAGTGAACCACATTTGTTACTGTCAAAATTTCACCCAAGAAGGGATAACTAAAGAATATATATAACTTAAAAGTAACTAACATAACAAAATCATTTGGAGTGGGGGACCTCTATGGTACACTAGGCATTCTAACCAACCATTTAAAGCTGAAATATTTAGTTGCCCAATCTCTTTCTGCTTAAGTTAACCAGATGAACAGTTCCCATCAAGATCCATGCCAACCTGCATCGACTAGTAGGGAGTGTTTACACCTGTCTCATAAGGAACAAATAACTACCTCAACTTCAAACACAATCCTTTATAACTCCAGCTCTGTTGAATTAATTGTAAGTGGTACCAAAGAAACAAATATCCCACAAAAAAGAGATCCATGCATGTAGTACGTCATTCTACAATTGATGTCCTTTTCTCCAACAGAGACTCCAAAAATTCAGAACACAATTTGGTGAGGGATGGCAACTTATGTGATGGTCCACTAAATATGGTTTCCCAAGGCCTATTTGATGCAGAAGAGAAAGCCGATGAAGCCTTGTTCCTTTTTAAATCAAACATGGGTAACTCTCCATAAATTGATGCATATCCAAATTGTCCTGAAATAGTGGAGAGAGGAAAAATGAAAAGCTAAATATTAAACTAGTATACAAGGCAAGAGAAAAAAAAGGTGGAAGTATTTTACTGACTAACTTCAATTAGTTCTTTTTTTCTTTCCTTAAATAATGAAATAAAATTACATAGTGCAAGGGATTGAAGCTGTGACTCTTCGTTCTTCCATATATGTGAAGAAAATAGTTAAAAACATGAATTAAAACACAGTACAAGAAGGAAGTCAATGAACCTGTTTCTTCAAGTGCAGCAAGATCACCCTGCCTAGTCATATTAACCTCACGGGCTTCTTTGTCATATGGATCAAAGAGGACATATTCGCGATCTCCATTTATATATGCAAGCAGTGTTTGTGATAGTTTTCCATCTGGTAGGTCTGACGTATTTCCTTTAAGAAAAGCAATATTCCCTCCCTTGGCCTGAATAAAGAGAGTAAGACATAGAGCATAAACATCTAACCACAACAAATTCATCCAGGCACTAGACTGGCTACAAATTAAAATAAAAAGCCCATTCTGGAAGACAAGTCTAATAACAGCTCCAAAACAACTTGATTATAAGAAACTTCTATTTCTTTGGAGATCATTATTATGTATACATACATACCTAAACATTGCCAAGAGTGGAGGAAAACATAAACACAACTAAACCGAGGGCATGTTTTGTTCGCAAAAATAGTCAATTTTCATTTCCTATTTATTTTAAATACAAAACTGAACATTGTTGTAACTTTATTTCACATTAATGAAAACAAGTTTTTGTTTACATACAAATCTTTCAAAAAAGGAAACAAAGTAAATACAAGATGGCAGTTTTGTTATTAAAATAGAAATAGAAAATGAAGGGAAAAAAATTACAAATCTAAATAAACCCAGTTTATATCTTAAAAACAATGCACAAGCATTATTTTCCCGAAACCTTCTCTTCAACCATTATTGAGGCCAAGCATTATTTTCATTTTATATCCTATTTATTCACTGATCAAAATTGAAAACTTCTCTTCAACCATTATTTTCCCGAAACCTTATTTTTGTACACAGTATTTATTCTTACTAGGACAAAAGAGAGAAGAACTATGCAACTCACATTACTCAATCTCATGAAACATAGTTGAGGCCAATAACATTTAACCTATGAATATAAAATACTTCATGAATTCCCTATTTTATAAAACATGATGAAACACAAATAAAGGTTTGTTTGAAGAAATAAAAATCCAACAAATTAAAATCGTGAGTTTTTTCATTCAGTAGATTTGCAAAAATAAAATAAAAATCAAAAGCATTAGCACTAGCAATGTGCATTTTAAAAATCATTCTCAATCCTGATGAAGAGTTAAATCAGAGTAGAGTAATCTGTAGTCAGAATTTTATCAGACACAGGATTTTGTAAACAAATAATACCTTCGTTACAGACCAGGAAGCCACGGGAATAGGATCTGTTGCGTTGAATACTAAGATTATTCCATCACCTCTAAACATATGTTCATTTGATTTGGGAAGCAGAGCAATGATAGCAAAATATGATAAATCTAATGTACAGGAAACAGCTGCAAGAATGTACATAAAAAATATGAGATTGATATTACCCCATTCATGGAGTCATAAGTTTACAAACAAGGACTACCTGGTGATACGCAAATAACAAAATTGAAAAATATAAAGACAGTATCTAAATATAGTATTGCAAGATAGACAGGATAGAACTTGAATGACAACTTCCAAAATTGAAACTACAAGAAACGTAGTAAAAGTGTAGTGATTATAAAAAAAATAGTGGGAAATATATTTCTTTAAACCTTCTATTTCAAGCCTGTATGACCAAGATGCAGCTAACTTTGACATACTCCAAACAATCAACTGAGGTGTAGAACCATGAGATACAGAAAGAAGATACTCTGACTTTCCAACAAACATGAGCCTCACAATTGGCTGGAAAGAAAGAGAAAATTAGACCAACAAGGCAGAGTACATGTACAAATCAATGAACCCTAAAATACAGAACCCAAAAGCAACACTTATAGGCATGAGTTCTCAAAATATAACAGATGGACATTCTTTTTTTATGTGTTGTGTTTTCTTTCTTTCATTTTAATACTCATGTATTTGATGCTTCAATGCATGCTGAAAACTCCACAAGCATCTGAGTGAGGAGCTGGGATGTCTTATTTTTTGAAATGGAACACATTTGAAATATCTGTGTGAAGAAACACACACAAAAATACAACTAGACATGACTAGAGCTCAAAAAACTCACTGATGGCGTTTCTCCTACAACAGCAATTAGTTCATTTCTGTCAGGGTCCCACAATGTAATAACAGTGTCTGCTGCAACAGCAAGCACGGAACCATCAGCTGAAAAAGCAGCAGCTCTCATCGCTTTATTTCTGCGGAGGGGTGAAGTATCAGCATGATGAGTTAGTCATATCATAAATGTAACATGATCTCAAACAGAAGCAATAAGCAGCTATATAAATATTGTTTTGCTTGTCCTACTAAAGATTAAAATTAATATTAAATTACACAAATTAGTAATCAAATTGAAGAGATGCCAACAGGCCAAATCGCTGTAAACGGAAGAACCTAAAATGCAAGGAATCTTGAAAATTGAAAAGATAACTTTCACACCACAGCTAATCCTGATTTTTTATTAATTGAGAAAGAACCCTGCTCAATCACGTTAACCACTTCATTACCACCCAACAGGCAAGAGATGGCTTGGGATTGGTGAAGCTTGCATTTTCAAGGCAAAACTTCTTGGTAAAAGTTTTGGTTTTATTTATTTAATATCTACAGCCTACAAAAGGAAATACTAGGTCTAGCAATCAAAGTTGGATTTATACTTATATGACCCAACAGCATGGCACATCCAGCTACAATTTTGAGGCGTCTGGCCTTTCTGCTGAGAATCTTCCCTGCAGACCCATATCTGAAACATAAAAAAAATGTCACCAAAAAAATCCCAAAACATTATTTTAAAAAAATTGTATCTAAAACTACCTTGAAATCTCCACCATAAGAAGAGCTGACGGCCATACGACGGGTAGGATGAAAAGCAATAGCAGAAATATGAGCATCCCTATTAATAAGTAGAAGCGTGTCAAATCCACTTTCTAATATATCTGAAGCATAACACATCTAAAATATAACAATGAAAAATATTATTACAGTTTTCTTGTTCAAATGATCCACGGACACACCTGTGAGGTTCATAAATAAGGGTGGACACCGAAAATCTTTTGGTATCTGAATCTAAATCCCAAAATTTTAAACAAATAAGACCTCCTATTCCTTCTTCAGGAAGCTTGACTTCTACGGTACCCATCATAGAACCATCAACAGACAGTTCCACCATGGTGACTACCACCTGCAACCACGTTATTTGATGAAAAAATAAAACAATCAATTAAATGCTTCATTAGCAAAGACAAGATGTGTAAATACTTATTATATGCAAGATTGTCGACATATCATATCAAAAGAAGCAATGGGCAAACTCACATACCGTGATCTCGTCAACTGGTTGATAATTTCTTTCACATACTTGAACCTGCAAAGCACAAACTTCGACATTTAACAGCCCATGTGTTTAATTTAAAGGATGCATTTAGAGTGTTTTTAGAGTAACAAAGTAAAAGTAAATTATAAATCAATGAAACTAAAAGCATTTATTACATTGAATACACAAATAATTTATTAACCATTTTTTAAGCAATATGAAAAATTTAATAGAGGCATAGAGCATATTAAATACTCCCTAACCAGTGCCATGATCATTTGATAGACCCTAAAAGTAATTATAAATTGACCTAGAAATACCAGACCAAACACCAAATCATTAATGAAAATTTTAATTAAAAAATAATTATACATATATAAGAGGAGACATCAAGTGAGAAAGCCATTTTTATGTGAGTGAGATGAGTAATCATAGCCATTATATCAAAACATGGAATAATCAACATTAAAACATAAAGCATATAGTCCTGTGACTTTTTAAGTTGTCCTGTGACCATTAAATATCTTCTAAACTCTTTTTAGTCTTGACAATTCATGTGTATGGGTGTATGGCCAAGTCTTATCTGTCTCGCTCTTATATAAGAAAGGCTTCTACTAGATACATCCTATGTGTGTGTGTGTGAAGAAGATATTGACAAGGTCTGCACAAAGATATGAAAGTATTCTGTATGCAGATATCCCATGTGTGGGTTTGAAGATGTTGACAAATTCTGCATAAAGACATGAAAGTATTTTGTATACACTAGGAGATACTAGGTTTAAAAATGTAAAGCCGATTTCTCGTTCAGTATTTCTTTCTGGAGGCGGGGTTTGGGGGATCAGGCCATTTTAATAATTTTAAAAAGAAAACTGAACATCATGCCAGTACCTCATAAAGTCCACGATTGGCAAACAAGCTGTAGAATTGGATGCCATAATTCTCGGTCTGTACAGCCACTGAACCAGAAGTGCAGTCAAAAGCTGCTCGGCTAGAAATACTTTCACATATTTCTTGAGACGACAAAGAGGGCTGGAAAAAAGTAAATGTAAAGGTTGTATCAAGCTTCAACAAATGCAAGTTTATGTGCATGTGACCAGAACACACATGTAATGTATAGATAAAATAAAAAACAGTTTTCTGATTGTTCTTAAATGGTGATTTCAAGACAAATGTCCATTTAGCATAGCAGTTTTAATATATTCTAAACATAGTTCAATGTGTAACTGAAATAGTATAGTTTTCAATATTTTAGACGAAGAAAATTCATAATGGCTGTAAATAGTATAGTTTTCAATATTTTAGCATGCAGCCAGTTAATCAACATTAGAGACTTCAACATATTTGGAACAGTATTAAGAATCACTGACGACTGAACCAAGAAACAAGAATAGACCAAATATAGGAACTGACCTTGATCCCTGAAATAGACCTCATTATTTCCATGGAAGAGAGCTTTAACAAATGAATTTGGTTATCTGCACAAGATAACTGCAAAACCTTAATTAGTAAAACATTATAAGGAGCTAGTTTGGTGCTGGGACTTGGGACATACCCATAGACTAACAAACATATGTTCGACTACATAAAGGTAAGACTTACCGAGGAAAGTGAAGGATCTGGAGAATCTACAAAATACCGAAGCGGAGATCCAATTCTTGATAAAAATGTATTCTTTCCGGTGTCTAGCTGCCAAAGCACAAGAACTCCTTCCTTCCCGCCTATTAAAAAATGAAGCCCCACAAACAAAATTTTATATTTGAAAAGGCAATTACTTACTGCTCATCAAAGGATAAGACAGTTTGATCATCTTGATATCATCTTATATGCATTTAGCGCAACTAAAGCTTTTTGAAAGACTCGGTGGTTACAACTGGACATTTAAGATATCCACATTATTCAAAATAATTTGTAGGGTTACTTGAAACCCCATGGACATTTACTAGGTAAATATTTAGTCGAAGAAAATAAATATTGTTGCATATGATCCATCAAATAATATAGGACATGCCAAGTCTAACACACATGACAGAAGGTTGAAGTCCACATAAGATAACCAGAGAAGTTTTCTAACGGGACAAAACACAGAATTATATGCAAAAAATACCTATGTTTCACTTCAGAGACAATTTCCTAGTACAAGGTTTTTATGAAAAATTCTAGGAATATGGTTTACCTGAATAAAGGTAGACTCCATCCGAAGAAAATGATAAAAGACTCACTCCAGCAGAGTGCCAATGCCATGTGGAGCATGATTCAGCATCATCATTTTGCCTTACCCCCGGCTTAACTTCATTGTCAGTCATTGATGTTCCATTCAACAGCTCACCATTGTCCTGAAAGTTCTGAGCACCAACTCCTCTCCAAATTAAAATTCTTCCAGTTACATCACCCGCAGCCACAATACTCTCGGTAGGGTGGAACGCAAGAACTGAAAAGGCCTTTGTATGATGCAGGGTAAGTTTCTTTGAAACAGCAGAATCAGAGTCCATTTTAGGAACTTTCCATATGTGAAGTCTGCGTTTTTCCTTTATGCCCAAAAATTTCCCGGAGGGACTAATGGTCAAAGATACAGGCTGTTTAGTCTGTCATAGTGTGAAAAAACATTCATTCAATTATGCAACAATCATAAATAATCATTAAATTGTATTCTCATAAGTGTTGACAACTTACTAGGATGAACAGTATATCAAATTACTTTTGAATCTGATTAGAGGAAATATTAATATGTGGAGGCAATAATCTGAAAATTATCATCTTTAGAGGTTCTCTAATTATAAAGCTAACGTGTTGACCTCTCCCCCTTTTCCGACCACACCCTTCCCTCTCTCTGATTTCTATACTAAACAAAAATGATAATGATCAGTTAATACAAGGGAGCCCCCACAACTGATTGAAATATGGAAACCTAACGTGTTAGTTGAGTTTGAATTTTGCATAACTCGAGCCTTTGAGCAGTATATATTCCATTCAATTCAAGAAGCTGATACAATCATGATGATTGCAGAACCCTAATATATATCCAGAATTTGATAGAATATATGCAATCACCATCACTGAAGCCTTACAGCTTAATTCACTCCCCAGTACAGTGGTAAGAGTTTGTCTTTGTAAACGCAAGGGACGGAATTCAAATACTCTACGGGACGGGGTAAAATGACTATTTGTGCTGCTTTAACTAATACTAATCTTCCCCTTCCCTAAGTTTTATAAAACAAAACTCCCCCCCTACACAGACAAAATTTGATACACTCAATAAAGTATCACTCACAACCTCAACAGTCACAAGAGAACCTACAAGACAACTGTAAATAATAGTAAAAAATAGTTACCTCTTTCAAGGTAAGTTTGGAAAGCTTGTGATAGTTTGTCAAGTTACACTTTCTGATCTGTGCAGTACAAAGTTTAGGCTTATTATCTTTCCCATTTTCAGTTTGCATACACAGATAAGCATATACATTATGCGTCTTTCCACTGTTTTCTTCTGGTGGGGTTAATAATGATGGTATCACCTAAAATATTTAAAACAAAAAATTTTAATACATGAACAAAACACAGTAGTTAGAAGTAGATAATAATAATAATAATAATAATAATAATAATAATAATATGATAACAGTCATTTCCTTCTTGGAAAGTCTGAGTATAGTTCCCAAATATATTGAAATTGCAAAGACATCCCAAATATCTCAATAGTTAGTAATTTATAGACTAAATTGACAAACGAAACATACATTCACCCACTAAACTAACAAGCTAAAGACACGTTCGGGACCAAAATACTAACAAAAGATAGATTTTTGTGAATTTGAATTTTGATACCATAGAGGACTATTGTAACAATATATCACAACAGTAAAAAAAAAACATATCAGATATTGAGAAACCAAAATGACTATTTATGATAGTTGAAGAGATGAAGTGATAATACCATGGAGAAAATAGGAAGATGGAGGTCAAGTTTCTTGATGCATTCGAGAAGTGAGAAGTCCCAATAACGAATGGTTCCGTCGAGGGAAGAAGTCCAACAGTAGCATAGAATCTTCGAACCGGGAACAACTACGACGGAGGTGACGGTGGCGGTGTGACCTTCTAATGATGAAACCTGTAAGGCGGTGGCGGTACTGAATATAGCTACGGAGCTTCCGCAGCCTACTAAAAGACGATTGGCGTCGTTGGAGAATGACGGAGGACACGACACGTAGCTTTGCCCTCCCCTCATTGTTTGTTGCGTGTGGAACTTGAAGAATAAGGAGATGAACACAGTATGAAAGAGAGTTCCAAAAAACTGAAACGGTGAGAGGATAAGGGAGAACTGCTGTAAAACTGGACGAGGCGTGGCGGTACCGTTTTTCTCAGAGTGAGAGGGAAGGGAAACCTCTTAGGGGTTAGGGTTTTACTCACCTTCTGTATTTTTTTTTTTTTTTTTTAAATATTGTTGAGCATCGACTCAGCCCGATTGGAACGACTCAATTTTAAATACTTTATATTGCATTAGTTTTGGATCAATCAATTATAATTTTTTTATTAATATTCATACTAAAAAATTGACGACAAAATAATATGTTATATAAAAATATAACATATAATATAATAAAAATTAATATTATTTAATAACGTTATCGTTAAAGTTTGTTAATACAAAATATTAAAAAAATATTAGATTAAAATTAAAAAGTAGTAAATAATAGATAAATGTAATAGTAATTAAAAAATAGTTTAATAAAGAGGAGATTGAATAAAAAATAAAATGAGTTTAGACTGAAGATAAATCTTATAGGGATTAGGGTTTAGAATTTTAGTCTCTCTAATTTTTTTCTATTTTGTAAAATATTGTTAAATATTGATCTGGTTCGCTAAACCAATCAATTACTAGTTTTAAATTAATTTGTCCAAGTTCTATTGTATTCTAACGATTCAATCTTATTAAATATATTTTATATATGTTAAAATTTTTTATTAATATTATAATAATTATAAAAATATTATTTAATAACAATTAATATTATTTAATACTATTATCATTAAAGTTTTTTAAGATGAAATATTAAAAAAATATTAAATTAAAATTAAAAATTAATAAATAATACATAAATGAAATAGTAATTAAAAAATAGTGTAATCGGGAGGAGATTGAATAAAAAATACATATGAATTTAGATTGATCAAGAGTAAGGGTTGACAATTGAATTTCAATGTTTACGGGCAAACAAATAAGGTTGTCGATGATGAACTTAGTTTATAATTACACACCAATCAAATTAAACTCTTAGATGCTGGTTTGTTGAATTTCTCTATTTTTTGCTTAATTCTTACTAAATATTTTTTTTTTCTTTTTTCATTTAGACCTCTTTTAATTTCAAAAAAGGTGGTTTGATTTTAGAGAAAGAAATAAAAATAGTATTTAATTTTAGTAGTTTTCGGAAGAAAAAAAACATCAAGACATGTCCTATAATATTTAGCTGTGTGCAAAATTCTTATTTTTTAAATTGATCTAATATTTTATTTTGAATTGATTTAGATGACCATGTTCACCTGCTCAATTTAATTCCCCCACCTAATTAGTTATCAATTAATAGTCAAATTCCTAAACAACAAATGCTATCTATTGATAAACAATATCATAGACAAATTCTAAAATGAAAGAAATTTATTAAAAAAATAATATTTAATAGTCACTCAAAATATTAATTACGATCAACAATACTCTTAAAAAAATATAAAATAACAATTATATTTAAGACATAGTTTATTGATATTGACTTTGACGAGTTAATTTTTATGCAACATGTTCATTTCCACTTATTTTTACATTGATAAAGTAATTGTCTGATACATATAGTATAACATGAAGGTTTCAAGAAATGTCACTAATCTTTGTTAAAGATGTAGCTGACTTTTAAACACGTGCACCACCTATCCAGCATAGCATTCACCCTTTAAACAAAATTTCCACCCTCTATTCAAACAATGCTACTCTCTCTTAATATAACATTAATATAAAATTTCATATATATGCACAATGTTGTTGCCAACAATTTATTTTATTTATTTATTAACTTATTCAGTAAAATTTAATGGAAACCATTAGTAAATTTTAGAGGAAGACAAGTTGAAATTAGAAATAAGGTTATTTATCAGACGATCCAAATCAGACCCTTTGATATTGTCCTACATTAATGTAGGGAACATAAGGCATACAGAATGATTTGAAGATAAAGTTCCCATCATGAGAATGGCAACACCAATATTTTTCCTTAATCAAGTGCGAATACAAAAACAGCTCCTACGCAAGGAAAAATTAAAACACGACTTAAACTACAATACAATGCAAAAGCAAAACATTTGCCCCATAATAAATAAGTTGGTAATAATCAGACTCAACTTTAAGAGTTGGAAAATAACCATAACCATTGAATCATATCAAATAACTCTTGAACATATCAAACGAATTTTTTCTACTCCACATGTAAATACAAAGGTATATAATTAATTAATATACTCAAAGCAAGAATCTTCACATCTCACTTTTGATTAAATCCTGCATAAAAATACCAATTGCCATGCTAAATGAGCTCTTCGTGCATTTCAAAGTTAATAAATATTGCAAAGCAGAGGTAATATTACCATCACCACCACTAGGAAAGTCAAACACTCTGTACTTTACTTGATATTTCTTTCACTTTTACGTCTCCTTTTTCCTGCAATCAAATCAAATTTTATAATAATAAATAGAAAAAGACAAACTAATACACACACATACACATATTTATATATAAATGCCAATATTTGTGTATGAAAGCATGTGTATACTATGCTAGTCGGGTCTCGTAATTTAAACTATGCTCATGAACATAGGAGAATATGGATCGAAATTTTTTAGCATGGTTGGACCTGTTTACTTCTAATGTTTCTTATTTTCATTTCAACTATTATAAGAGAATGTACATCTAATATTTTTCTCACCATTTTTTTTTCTTTCAATTTTTTAAAACAAATCTAGCATTCTTAAAATTTTTGAAAATGTCAAAATGTTTTCTTCCTAGCTTAACTTCCATCTTCTCTCTAGTACAATTGTTCACCACGAGGGTCTTCCATCTCCTTGTTAACAATTTAAAATAAATACAAACTTTAGAAAATGAAAATTGAATTTTTTAGGAAGTCAACAGGCCCTAATTCTCATATCATTGTCATAATTGCACAACACCAATGTTTAGACATTGCTAGGGAAGAGCAATTGACTAGTACATCGAATAAATTTTTAGAAGATGTCATTATGAAATTCGGGTGAGTGCTTTGGTGGACCAATACAACATATTGTTCATCATGGAACGGAGCTTACGATCATCGACGACACTCATTAGAAGTCAAAGTTTGCATCCCTCCTCATTCTTACAATTGAGATTGTGACCTGATTGGTATCGGTTCGACGAGTTCAATTTCAAGGGACACATTTTCGTTTTTTGTTATTTTTATCGAATGGACATCAATCAAGTCACTTTTTCAGTCTTGAAAATGAGAAGAACTATAAACTTCTACTTCATGAGACAATGTTTGTCATCGTTGAAGAACCACGGGATAAGACTCAAATTTGGTGTACTCATAATCAATTAGCCAAATAAAAATAATAATGATAATGATCACTAACTTGATTTTAAAGAACCAGGGGAAAGGCCCTTAACTAACCTGTTATTTTACATTAAGTTATACTTCTGGGGTAACTTACACATAAAGCATGTGGCACAAGGGCAGACTTAACTTAAAAGGCTTACCTATATCAAAAACAAGGACAGAACTTATATCCACTTTTAAAACAGTTAAATATTTTTGATGATGTGTACAACTGTTCATGCATTGCAGCATTGTGCATACCAATACTTAAAAAGCGAGGACATGGCACTGAACTACCTAAACACATACATATTTATTTTGTTCTAAATAGTCTAACTGCGAAACTCACACACAGTAAAGTGCGGAGAAGAGCAATTCAAACCCATGTCTCAACATATCAAATGCTCCTGCAGCCTTTTGCAATCTTAGCAACACTTACGAGGCAACCACATACTGATTTTTATTTATTTTTCTGAACAAATAAATCAAGAGTGGTGATATACTAATTGACACATCTAACGGCTCACACGTGAGTAAGTGGTCGCTGCAGCGAATCCTAATCCAACCACATACACTAAGGATTTCAGGACTTTTCCTAGAAAAAGATTTCATTGAAACAAAAGTTTGTTTGAAAGACTAAAAATAATAGGCTGACATAAGAGGTATCAGCATATCTGTTCAAATAAGAGAAAATCACATCAAAACAGGTAGAAAACTATCAAATTGTATAAACATATTAAGCAGCATTATTGTGTTAATTAGTATATATCCAATGAATAGCTCACCGTTCCCTTGGTCTCATAATAATCATCAAGAGCCCATTGATACTTTGACTGATTCAACCCAAACCAACGTGCCAAATGGTCATCCAAACTTGAGTGAGCTGTAAAAGGAACGGTACCAAGCAGTTCATTAGTAGAATAAACAAGATAATTAGACTATATATGGATAAACAACATAATTAAACACTTATTGTTTCTGTATAAGCTATTTCTGTAAAATAAAATAAAGTCAAACTATTTTGGTATAAACTATAAGCTATTTTCATAAATTGTTTGAATACCAAAATCACTTTTTTTATAATCTATAATAAACAGGCCTAAAAATATTAAGCCCCAAACAGTTTATGGACATGTCATAATCAGAAGCTCTCTCACATAGTCTGACAAGTATCTATGTCAATAGATAAACTCATAACTCAATACAATAGACCTTTAATCAAAAACCAATTCGAAGTTTTATAGTTGTCTTCTAAAAATAACACTCTTAACACAAGAAAAAAAAAGACCAGCAGACTGAGTCATCACGCATTAAAATAATTGTTGAACTATTAAACTAATTAATCTAAAAATAGAAAGAAAAAAATGACTCTAGACATCCATCAACGTCTTCACTCTTCACAGTCACCACAATTTTCAACATCTCATTTCATAATTCAAATACTATAAATTACTACTACTACTCCACCCCTAACAAAATTAATCACTTACACACTTATTACCTAAATTTATCTCATTCAAAAGTTCAATTTCATTACCTAAATTAGCTTTCGTCTCATTTAATTGCATTAAAAAAAAATAACATTTAAGGGTAATTAATTTTGATTTCACTAACCATTTGGTGTTCATAAATATACTCAGTAGAGAGAGAGTAAAACGCATACCTGTTTGGACTTTGGTGACAGCGTTCTTGAAAAAACCCAAAAAAGAAGCATCGGAGGAGGAGAGGGTTTTGGAAGGAGGAAGGGGGGTGTGAATCTGAGGTGGAGGAGGTGCGATCTTGGCATTCTTGATAGTTGGAGAATGAATAGTATCAGAAGAGGGTTTAGGGGTTGAAGGCGGCGTCATGAAAACAGTGTAAGGGCCGATTTTTCCGATGACCGGAGGCGGAGTAGATTCGCCGTTGATAGGCATTGCGGATTTGATTGGAGAATGAGAAAGAAGCACAGTTAAAGAGTGTGAAGATGTAGTAGTTGTTTGTCGTTGATTAATGTTGGAATGTTTTGTTTTGTGTGTGTTCTGTTCTGTGCTGTGTTGTGTGTGACTGTGTGTGTGTACTTTGGTTGTTCCGCATTCCTTTCTTTCTCTCCAATCCCACTTTTATTTACTACTTCAATATGCGTTACATTAAAGCTTTAACCCTTTTTTTTTTACAACTTGTTTTGCCTTGTCTGTTGTGATAAATAATGTCGTCCACATTTAAAAACTTCCATAAAATTCTCCATTATTTTTCAATATTATTTACCTGTCTTGAAGAGAAGAAAGGGGAAGAAGATAATTTATAAATTATTTTTACAAAAAAAAATTTGCTTCCATTAAACACAAAATTATTGTTAAAAAAATCACTATACTCATCTCCTTTTTCTTATTTTAAGTCAAAATACATTTCAATTTCATTCTTTCTATTTTCTCATGGTCAAATTTTTTTTATAAATTAAATATAATTGTGAACATCTCAAATAACTCAATAATTCAAAAAAAAAAATTA
>JBBPBT010001011.1:2960059-2986384 GCA_037974875.1 Cicer bijugum | reverse complement strand
AATCCGATTACAAAATTTCTCAAATATTTGGACCCAAATTTTAAATGTTTGTAGAGTGAGGTTATATAAAAATTAAACTAATAACTTGTTTCACTAAAAAGTTTACGTCACTTTCTATATTATTTTTTCATTGTAACTCATATATTCATGTAATTATTTTAATACTATAAAAATATAATGTTTGAAAAAAAAATTTAATAAATGCCTTAATCATTAAAAATATCAACCGATTGAAACAAATAAAATCAGCATATTATTCTTCTACTTGTTTGAATTTTGTGAGAAAATTGGAAAAACTCAAGCCGAACTGACATTTAAAAAATTTCTCTTCAAATAAATAATTAAATCGATATATTACACTCGTATCTCTGTTTGTTCTAAAATTATGTAGTTTCTAAGTTTAATTATCTCTACCTTAATTGTTACATTTGTAAATTTTATATGAATTTAGATTACAAACTTTTAACTTAAAATTCTAATATAAAAAAATATTCCACAACCTTCAATTTTTGTACAAGCTCTACCTCTCCATCTTCTCTCCATTAAATTTTTTTCATCCTCTCCCCCTCGTTTAAAACCAAACATACACCAATAACACATCTTAAATGCCCTTAAATTAGTGATTAAATGTATATTTAGATTTGCTTATTTCAACTTATATACTCAAATGAACACTTATGTGAAACTAATTTTGAGAATTTATAAAAACTACTTATGTTATACGCATAAGTAGTTTTCAGTTTTTTCTCTATAAACCCTCCATTATTAGTAACATGGACAATGTATAACATATATAAACACAATTAATAAGATACGCAACGGATCATGAACTTTAATCATATTTAAATTTTTTAATTTATTTATTACAACTTTTAAAAAAATAAAAATCTAAAAATAATCTAAAAATTGTTTTAAATTTATAATATTTTTTCTTAAAAATCATTGTGTATAATAGATTTTTTTCTAAAAATAACTTTTTAAATAGTTTTCAATACAAATATCTACATTGAAAATTTTAATTATTAAAATCACTTTTTTATAGTCCTTAGCAAATGATTCAATAAGTGATTATTATAAACTCTTAATTAAACTACTTATACAAACGAACAGGAAGAGTTAAATAAATAATAGAAAAAATAAGCTTGTTGAAAAGTGGAGCGCATGGCATAGAAAACAAACAGACCAAGCAAGTTGGGGATTATTCCGGTGAAGCGCGGCGGGTATAATAGAACAGCAATTATTAGCCCTTCAAAGGTATGTTACTGTGCGCGGTGGAGTCTGCACAATCGTACGTTTGACTAAAGCAACTATTTTTAGCTTTGTTAAAATCACGTCAAATTCTCATTGGAAGGCCAAATTTTGTCTCTCACCGCTAAATCAAACAGCTACTAACTTAAACTAAATAGTTAAGGTAATTAATCAGCATCTTTTACAAGTTGAGATAGAATTTACAACGATTAATATTTTATTATTTTTAAAGCACAATAATGGCATTATTTATGCATGGTAATTATTGTTTGTGAGGAGTTGTCTTACAAACTAGTTGATATTTGTCAATGTGACGTATAAAATATTTATTTACACTTAAATTTAAATAATTTGTTAATAAAAAAGTTGAATTTTAGATAGTCCGAATTACTTTTAGTTGAAGAAATATTATATGTGCGATAATCGATTAAATGTGAGTTAGTTAAGTTTTTCTTCGATATATAAAAATACATAAGGATAGTAAAATTTCAAGGACGAGTCAAAATCTACTCTAACTTTATAATTAGACAAGAGTTATCTTTTATGTTTTTAACATCATTAACGACCAACACGAAAAACATGATAAAAAGATAAACACACAAATATTTTCAAAGTGACATACGGAGAAAGCAGAAAAATGAGCCATAGGGCATCACAAACTCCCTCAAACTGAAAATACACATAATCATTACCTAATTAAATAATATTTACTTAACTATCTTTAAAATAATTTATAATTGAGAGCTAAAATTAATTTTTCAATTTTTTCAGTTTACCATTTCTTCGACTAACTCTTTTCCAAAACAAAAATTAGTACAAATAAACAATCGCTATTTGTAAACACAAAAACAAGTACTCAGTAGGCGCCAGTCAATTAGTTAAGCAACTCTAAACTCTCAATGGGTACCACTCAATTAGTTAAGCGATACTAAACTCGTGGACAAGCATAAAAACACAGAATAATTATTATGAGAATTTTTTTAAAATAATTTTTTATTATAAGTATTTTTAAGATTACTTTTATATTATAGTTTTTTCAAAAACTATAAACAAACACATAAAATTTTACAAAAGTGATGATTTATAAAAAAACTATAACAAACAGTATAAATGATTTTTCCATTTCCGAACCGTCTTATGTTATTTACTAACCTCTCCGTCCTTATATATAAATAAAAATAACTGTAATTTATTGATTTTAGATATAAATAAAAGTTATTAATCTATCAAAAATAAATAATTGAATCATTAAATTTAACTTTATTTAATTTAAATATTATTGTTTAAAAATATTGTTATTAATTCTTCTATTTTTTAAGATGAGGAAATAATTTCAATGTGAAATTAATATAATAATAATGGTAATAAACGACAATTTATTATTATTATTATAATAAATGTGAAAAAAAAAAAGTTTTGGATATAAATGAGGCAAAATAGGAAAATTGAGTAGCTAATAAGATAGGCAAAAATTGTATGAGTTAGAGCATGAATTAAAAATAGAATAATATAATAATGTTAGTCAGCGAATCTGCTACTTATTCATTACTATTAATTTCCTCCTAATTCCAACGACACCTGTTTGTTATTGTCACAGATATTACCTTTATTATTATTTTACGGCTATCACTTTTTGGTGAATACTGAAAAGTTGAATATATTATAGTTTCTACCGTCGAATCTTTGCTTTGCATGTCATTGACTTGTTTGAATTTGAACAGTAAAGAGTGCTCTCCGTGTGTTGTTGTTGTTGCTTTGTTCAATTTCTATGGATTCATTGCTTGTTGGAACGTTTCCTAACTCATGTTCAATCACCACCCCCAGTATGAAATCTATTTCTTCCATTTGCTTCATTCTTAATTTTTAGGTATTTTCTTCATTTTTTTTTATTTATACCATGAACCATTGAAAATTGCAGGTAGGAATCTGTGGCAGAGTAAATATTGTGATAGAAATTACTGTTCAATTGCAAGTATGTCTCACATTTTCACATATATTATATAATTTCTCCTCTTATTATTATTATTATCTGCCATGTAAAATGTTTTATTCACCAATGTGTGTTGGTTCAATCTTCAGAATGTGGAATATTTTTTTATAACAAAGGGTTCGGTAGTGTTGGATTATATGTGAATTTAAGTACTGTGTTCTTGTAATTAGTGTGGCATAATTAGGGAAATGATGGATTACATCAATATTTTGAAATCTGATAAATTGAATGAAGAATCGTTTATTTTTCGATTGCTGTTGTAAAGTAACAGGAAATGTTGAAATTGTTGATTATTACTGGAAGCAAGGGTGCATTAAAAAATCTTCCTCTCCAAGGGAGACACAGGATATGGGAAGAACATTTGTGAATGTATAACCTAACTCTGTAGTTGTGATGATTCAAAGTATTATGTTATCAATTGATAATGAACATGCAAGTAGCATATGCACTTTGTTTGGGGTTTGGTGGAGCATTAGAAAGAGGTGATAACATGACAAACAAAAGATCACAAAGAGTTTAATATGAAAATGAAATTCTCACCCAAAACTTTAAGGCATCCTCTGAAATGTGAGTCACACCACATTTGTATGCCCCCCAATGTGGCTCTACAAACATGTGTTCAAGACAAAATCCCACATTTAACCACTCTGTCCAAATACCTGGATCGGTTTTGATACCACTCGTTGGGGGCCTGGGGTAGCCTGCAGGAGTCTTGCACCAAGGGGTCAAGGCAATAGACCACAAGGAGTGAACATCGTAATACCTCTTCACCCAAAACCTTCAAGCATAGGGGGGGGAGGGGGGGTGCCTGTTTTTTATATTGTTTTCGTTTTCGTCATACGTGAATCTCTATGTTGCTACACTCCCCTTCGCGGCTCACCAAAGCCTTTTTGAGTCTCACTTTCCAGAAGTTTAGTTGCTGATTGTAAAGTTCCTCCTTTGCAGATTCATCTTTAGCTCAGATTCAATTAAAACAAGTTTTTTTTTCTTCTACATGGTAACTGATACTAACACTTAAAATTTTGGTGCTCTAGGTTCTTGTGCACCAAAAGCTTCAAGGCTCAAATGGAAAATTCAAAAACAATATAATATTTTGAGGTCCTGGCAGCCATGTTTAAATTATCAATGCGGAGCCACTGAAGGAGGTTCTACATATCAAGGATGCAATAGTAAATTTGTTGTGAAAGCGGCTCCTGAACAATCGTTTGAATCTGAACACCATGCTTTTGATCCAAAAAACATTTTGGATGTTGTCAAAAGTTCCCTGGACGCTTTCTACAGGTTTTCCAGGCCACACACGGTTATTGGCACAGTTAAGTTTAATTTCTTTCAGATTTATGCGCATAACTAATCCTCAAATGTTATGGTCAATACTTAATACAATTTATATGTATAAACCACTTGTTTGGATAATCGTAATATTCTGCATGTTTTCAAAGGGCTTACAATATCTGTGTTTTGGCAGGCTTTAAGCATAATTTCTGTGTCTCTCCTTGCAGTGGAGAAATTATCAGATATATCTCCACTATTTTTTACAGGTGTGTTGGAGGTGAGACACCATATCTTTTATTTTCTCTTTAAAGTTTAAACATGCTATTGCTCTGTTGCTCCTAATTTCGTTATCTTTTTTATTCATTTTATTTACGATTTCAGGCTGTAGTAGCTGCCCTGTTTATGAATATTTATATTGTGGGCTTTAATCAATTGTCTGATGTTGAAATAGACAAGGTATGAAACTTACTATTCAAAATAATCAATTTGGATCTCTAATACTTTTTGTGTCCTTTGGGCTACTGATTTTTTCCAGTATAATAAATGCGACGCAAGCAGAAATGCTGTCTAGTTTATCCAAAGTCGGATATTCAGAAACATATACAGACTATGTGCATGCAAGACTATTTGCTCATATGCAACAATTTGATCAATTTATATGATCTTGACAACCAAACTCTGGTTTATGATATTGGTGTATCCAGATTCTCTAATTATTGTAGCATCTTGTTATCCATAAAACTTGCATCTGTTTATGGCTTCCAAATTTTTCCTTGGAATTACCGTATGGCCTGTCTTATTATTGATCTGTGCTACATGTTTTAACTGCAGATAAACAAACCATATCTTCCATTGGCATCCGGAGAATATTCCCTTGCAACTGGCGCCATTATTGTTGCATCTTCTTCAATTCTGGTGCCATATAGATTCTTCCTTTTTTCAGTGAAATTTTTCAAGATGAGCTATACCGACAGAGTAGAAGGAGACTCACTATTTTATTTTCTTTTACAGAGTTTTTGGCTTGCCTGGATTGTAGGTTCATGGCCATTGTTTTGGGCTCTTTTCATCAGTTTTGTGGTAGGGACGGCTTATTCAATTAATGTGAGTTCTTTGGACTGCATCTAAAGTAAACTTATCTTTTCCTTTCATATTTTAAGGCATTATAATGTAAAGAGTCTTTATTTTTAAAATCTACATGAGCGATATCATACTTGTTCAAGATCCAGCACAGCACAGAACTTGCATTGCCAAATTTCATGGTGTTAAATGTCAAATAACATACATTTCTTTCACTTTTCCTTGTAGGATCTAACTATTTCAGTTAAATGTGGGGAGTTGATGTTGTGTATCAATAGAATGTTATCATAAAATAAAATTCATATTTTAGCAATAGCATAATTAGTTCAAGTATAAATTTGTAATGGATTAACAGGACATACATTTTGTTCAAATAAAAAATTTAATTGCATTTTTACTGACTGTTGAACACTTATCAAGTTATTGCCACATGTATTATCTGATGCAGATTTTACTCTACCTGCGTTTGAGCTTGCAGGCAGACAAATATCATGTTTTTAATGACTGTTGTGAACTAACTATCCCAAAAGTTGAAGTTATTAGGCAAATGCATAAGAATTATTTTATTTTATTTTTCTGACACTCTTTTACATGCGAAAGCCCTTTGGGCTTGTTGCGTGAACAATACACACATTCACTTATATCAGTGTTGTCAATTGCGGACAGTGGAAAATAACAGTTTATTTAAATTTTGCTATGCTATAGTGCTATAGTCGACTTTTGGCAACACTTTGTAATAAATAGTGTATCGTAGAACAATAGTGATTTGTTCAAAGTCTGATGCTCGAGCAATTTGTTCGCCACTATAGCCGCTATCCAACAACAATTACATAGTTTGTTGAAATTCATCCTTTTTATTAGAAGGGGTGGCAAGGGATAGAATCTAGATCACTCAGTCAGAGATGCTCTTATATCATGCCACGAACCTACTATCCCAAAAGCTTAAGTTATTTGGTGAAAAGACAAGAATGGTTTTGCAATACATCTGTCAGAAAGACACTCACAAAGAAAGCCTCATTTTGAAGAGCTATTTGATGGTCACAGCAGAATCTTACAACTTTTGTCTTTTGAAAATTTTCAGGTGCCGCTGTTGAGATGGAAGAGATTTGCAGTGCTTGCTGCAATGTGCATTCTTTCTGTTCGTGCAGTTATAGTTCAACTTGCATTTTTCCTTCACATGCAGGTTTTGTACTATAGTTTATTATGCTCTTTGGAGACTTCTAATTCTAGATGAGCATGCATTTACTTGTATACTTATAACAATAACAAATCTTCATCCCAAGTTTTAGGACTGTTTCGTTCAATACATGACCAACTATTTGAAATACCATATCTATATGTATTAGCATATTTTCACCATTTAGTCCTGGGAAGGTCCATATTCTCTAGCAACCCTTCAACAATATTAATTAAACTGATAAATGAAAGGGAAAAAAAAATAAATTTTAAAGGAACGGATGCATTTTAACAATGGCATTGTGGCCACATGGTGTTTGACTAGTATGGCACAACTTTCCATCCACCAAATCTATCTATGAAATCTGATATTTGTGGTTGCTAATTCGTGTTACAATGTCCAGACTTTCGTGTACAAGAGGCCAGTTTTCTTTTCAAGACCACTGATCTTTGCAACTGCATTCATGAGCTTCTTCTCTGTAGTTATAGCATTGTTCAAGGTAAGGCTTTTTGTTTCTTTAGGTATTTGATTGTTCTCAACATTAAAACTTTTGGTTCAATATGTGTACCTAATGCAAACCTTTCTACTGAATTTATATAGGATATACCCGACATTGAAGGAGATAAAATATTTGGCATCCAATCTTTTTCAGTGCGTTTAGGTCAGAAGCGGGTATGTTCTTCAAATGCAACATCTCAACATAGTTGATTGTGCCATCCTGTATCCCATGGTTGTCCCTAACTAATCTCTTCCAGGTATTCTGGATTTGTGTTTCTCTTCTTCAATTGGCTTATGGAGTCGCCCTTGTAGTGGGAGCAACATCTTCTTGCTTATGGAGTAAAATTGTCACGGTAATATGCTTGCTACTTACACATATATATTGCATTTGCAGGTGTGATATATCTGAGATTAATTTAAATTATCTCTCAGGAGTTGATTATTCTATTCCTTATATATCATGATTTGTTTATATTCCTTATGTATGATAAATAGTGTTTTAATTTTGAGTATTTCTTTTCTCCCCCTTTATACCTGAAAGAATAAAACTATAATTTTCAACAAATTCTCGACTATAGAGTTCATCCATTGATTTGACTTCCTTCTCATGCTGCATTTTTAATAAATATTTGGCGGTTAATATCATCATTGGCAAAGTTGCCTCCCTTCATCATCCCTTTAATTTGATTACACCCATCCGGTTGATGCTCACTCCAATACATTCCCTGTATTGTGAAAAAAAATCCTGGAAAATTCTCCAACAAAATCAACTCCACCAAACCTCCTTAATTCCATTCCTTCTTTCGAAGTTATAAATTTTCAAGCAAAACTCAAAAGAGGTATCAAGGCTTTCGTTGAAGAAGTTGTGAGGAAATAAGATAGTAGATTTCTCTCTCATTCCCTCTCCTCCTAACTCCCAAAGAGCGCTTAAGGAAATATCTCCCTAGGAAATTCGAACAAAATAGTCTTGATATTCATCTCAAAAGTAAAAATCAATCTTTAGAGGAGGCTTTCTTTCATGTGAAAGTTTAGGTCTATTATTTTAACAAAGGATGTTATGTGACTGTAAACTTGTTTAAACTTTCCAGCAATTTTGAACTTTATTCTTTGCCATTTTGTTAGGGTCTGGGACATGCTGTGCTTGCTTCAGTTCTGCACTATCGTGCCAAATCTGTAGATTTGAGAAGCAAAGCTTCCATAACATCCTTCTACATGTTTATCTGGAAGGTAATTATCAATTTGATTTCATTATCATAATTGTTATTAAAAAGAAATGGTTATCTGATTATTTCATGTTTTGAGAAATAGTGGTTGTTTTACTTCTCATAACTTCCAAATTCCAATTGAAATGCAAAAGAAGAGGGTACGATAGCTACATTGAAGTTTTTTGTGAACATGAATTTCTATGACTAAATTGATGAACTTGGCCATTTATTAGCCTAATTATATATTGTGGTAAATTTTTTGCCACTATTCAGAGTGTAGGACACCATGCGACATGTTTTTTTTAAAGGAGGGACATGAAATACTTTCACCAGTTTATCTATATATTTATTTCCAAATTGTTTGCTCTAAATCCTGTCTTTTTCACACATAATGTAGAACTTGAAGTTGTATTGATACCTTGTTTTTCATTGCAGCTATTTTATGCAGAGTACTTCCTCATACCATTAGTTAGATGAGAATGCTGCAGCGTTGTTGATTTGAGAATGTTTGAAGCAAGGTGCTGTTTTTGTCACATGCCAGCTTTGAGTTTATAATTGGTTTTAAGTTTAGAACTGCAATTGTAAATGAAGGATTATTTCTTTTAGGATGGTTTTTTTTACCGGTTTCTCTAATTAGTTTCTTTTACCCATTATTTTAAAAATAAAAAATAAAAACTCTTGCTTCAAACATTCTTTTTACTCTTATATGTGTTTTTTTCCTTCTTTCCGGGTAGTCTTATTGTATCTCTTCATTATCCTTTGCTTTGACAAAGTTCAAGCCCTCCATACAAGCATCTTGTAGATATGTTGTTATTGCATCTTTTCCTATGTAGCTTGTCACTTATGATCGAAAGTGTATCCCGGTGTCTGAAATTGGTCGATCTTTGACACGACATCGACATATTGATTTCATTTAATTAATTCAATTTTTCAAATTTTTATCGTCCATGTGTCAGTATCAGTATTGTGTCTAATATTCGTGTGAGTATTTGTTCATTGATGTTTTCATTTTACAATTTTTTTTGTTTATAGATTACTAGAAGTGTGACACTTTTTCAGTCAGCAATTTTAAGAGGTAATTGGATAAAGTTTCATATTAGGAAAACTCTCAATTAGAGAGAACCTATACAAATGCAAGTATGAATCGGGGTATTCAGATGAGGAATGGGTGGTTGTTGGAACTTGGAAACAATAAAAATTGGAAATTGCGCGTTATTATCGTTTCGTTGGGTAATGGTTACCACTCATCTGGTACAGTCAGTGGTGTGACATTTATTTTGGGATATTATTTTCTTTTTAAAAAAATTGTGATTTGTGTGGTAGGTACAATCACTCATAATTTTGAGGACGAATATGTATAGTAAATTAGTAATCAATACATATTTGACTCAAGGCCCAACTTATATATTATTATATAGTAATGTTGGTCAAATAATCTGGATTAAACTCGCTTGGAGTACAGACCCTTTCACATGATTTTCATGCGGTGATAATAACTAAAAGAAAGATGGATTATTCAGCTACCATAATTTTATAGGACGACTTCATGGAAAATCAGTTCATAATGGTAAAAATCTAGTGACATTTTTTTTAGACTACGATGAATAAAATGTTTTCTTTGCTCATGACAACTTCAGTTGACATTCCTTTATTTTCCCTGTAATGTCATTGGACATCGATTCAGTTTGCATTTGATTTATATACCATGACAATGATCATAATCACAACATTAATATAAACAAATTTGGTCACGATAAAATTAGCCAATTTAATGTGAAAGTATAGTTTTTCCTCAAACAAATGAAAGACAAAATTGCATCTAAATGCTTTAAGTTATATAATTTTACCAAAAAGATTCTTTCTTGTATTGTTTTCTCACTATCCACTTTCGTTTTGGAGTGAGGTTTCGGTTACTATGGTGTGTTTCAGTAATCTGAGTTTTCCAAAAAAAAAAAAAGTGAATAAAAACCCTTGAATTTGGGAGGATTGGATTGTTTAGGCTTTGTTGTCATGTTTGACTAAAAAATTACTTCTGCTGAAGTTTTAACTTTTGGAATTTCTACACACGTAATAGACTAAGAGGCTCTTAGAAATTAGACTACCCCACAAACACTTGTTAGTTAGGATTTAGAATACCAAATCAATTTAGAATTTGAACAAGCTATTCATTTTCATCATCTTCCTTATAAAAATATTTTTTTTATAGTGAATTTGTCTTTCCTTATTTTTTTTTCTTTTCTTTTCTTCTTTTAAGAGTTTTGAAGTCAGACTCATGTATCTTTTCTTATAGATCCTTTTTAGTATATATATATAATAAATATCCTTTTCTTCTTTTGTCACATTTTACTAAATATTTCAATTATATGCAACTTTAAACTTTATGAAAGGGGGATTTTAGAAGTGAGGAGAAGAAAATTTTGTTTTTTTTTCTTTTGAAATTAAATAAGTTATAAAAAAAAATTCTAAAAATAAATTAAGCGTAGTAAAAATATTTTATGATCCCATTATTTATTTTTATATATATATATATAATTTTTTTTAAATATTAAATATATGTTAAATTATAGACTTAATCCTACAAAGTCTTTCTAAGTTCTCCTCCTACATACACCCTAAATATATTAATAACTACATTGGGCCTTCATTTTGTAATTTCTTTTAGAGATTATTACTAGAAGGGTGATGCTTTTTCAGTCATCAATTTTTGGAGCGAGGTGATTGAACTTTCATAGAAAAAGTTCTCAATTAAGGGAACTGAAAGTATGAAACTCATGTGAATGGAATGGGTGGTTGGAAACTAACAAAAAAAAATTGTTTGCGTATACTAGGTCCAGTCAGTGGTCTCACATTTATTTTTGTCTATTCATATATTTTTTTTAAATAACAAAAATATTTGTGTGGTTGGTGCAAATATTACCCTGCTAACAATTGATATTTGACTCAAGGCCCAATATATTACTATAAAATAAGGTTGGTCAAATAATACCAGTATGTGTTAAACTCCCCTAGAGACCTTTCACATGATTTTCACGCAGTAAATAAACAAAATAAAAATAGATTATTCAAGCCTCCATAATTATATAGTAGGATGAGTTCAAGGAAAATCAGATGAATCAATTTATTCAACCATGATGATGATAATAACCAACCAAATATTTTTGGTCACGGTATAGTTAGACTACTTTATATGAAATTCTTGTTTCCCTTCTAATTTATGAAAGTGCCGTTTACTTTGGAAAGTTAATCTAACTTTCCCATAATGCAAAATTGGCAGTCTATAATATGTTCAAACATTGCTTAGAAAAAAGTATTTTAGCAGTCAAATATATTGTTTAAAAAATATTCGGCAGCGTAGATTTTAGGAGGGCAACCTATTGTACGACTTTCATGTCGATCTACAATTATTTATGAATGAGGTCCTATATTATTGTATAGTTTTATATTTCTATATTTGTTATGGCGTGCATTATTTCAGAATCGAAATTAAATTAAATTTTAAATAATACTTTTATTTTCTATCCATTAAGTTGTCTTTCACTAAGGATAAGATCATGAGAATTTATACACAAAACTCAAAAGTGACAATACTTCAAAGAAATGTGATTTTAAGTCAAAATAATGATACTGTATATAAGAAACAAGAGTCTAAGTCATATTCAATTATTGACACACCATTTAGCTACTTAGCCTCAATATAGAGACTATTGATTTCATACACATAAAAGTTTTATATTATTTAAGAATAAAAATTAATGGTAATTTACAAATAATTACCACACTCTTATATCTGTCGAGATGCATTTTACTAAAAATAAAATTATGAGAGTCTGCACGCAAGACTCCAAAATAAATTATACTTTATAAACAATATTAACCTTTTAATTTAAATTTTATTCAAAACACAAATACTATCAAGGTCATGTGTCTGAAACGTTGCAATGTTTTTTCTCTCATAAAGGAAAATTATAACATATTTCGGCAAGAAAGTTATTTTCGGATCACAAGAAAATTTGACGGTTTATTCATAACATAACCATATATGAAATTAATACACTTAATCACTACATTCAAGTATTGTTGGTTAAGTATGAAATGTCATACATAAAAATTATATATATATATATATATATATATTGGATTAAACTATCATATTATCGTCTCTTTCACATTAATTAATCTTAATTTATTTCTCACTTTTTTCTCTGATGTATACAATATATCGTGAGTTTGTTCTCCTATTAATTTTTTTTGTAACTATAAAAAAAATCACCATACGGTATATTTTTTCATTAATATAATTATAAGACTACAAATTAAAAATATTCATTTGTTAAGAATGAATATTTTTAGCGGCATTCACACCAATAATTCACAGTCGTCTTTGTGGAAAAACAAGACTGCTATTTAATTTTTAATTTTGGAACCCAATCCAATTAAATTTATTTAATAAAAAAATTTATCAGATGGCATTTATTTCCTATGCTTGTAATGTCATTGTACGTCAATTGAGTTTATGATTGGATTTTAATCAATAATCATATACACCATTTGCCGCATTCACACAATAATTCTTAGAGTTGAAAATATTGTGGACCCCTATATGGACAATAATGTAGCATGTGCTTCAATGGATTGATAATGAGTTTTGGCATTGCTTCAAACAAATTGAGAGGGCGAAAGGAAAAAGGGAGAAAGGAATGTGGACTTTGGTTGTGGATTATCTATATGGCATTATTATTGGGCTTAGAAAAAAGAGAGAGAGAATAATAAGGCCACTTGGAAAAGTAGATGCTATGTGCTTCTCACTTTCCGCAAGATTTTCAAAGTCGTAGATATTCAAAGTATCAAGTTAATAGAAAACCAAATTATCTTCAACAACTTCATCTACATTATTTTTTTGCCTCAATTTATTTTCATATACCCTAAATTATATTCATGTATAGTTCGATACAGGAATGTTGGAATCTTCCAAAAAGAAAATAAGGCAATGACATGATTCCAATGGAGAAAAGGTGTACAAAGAAATGAGTGCTTACACAATCACCTTAAATTCCTAACTATTATTGTACGTGCTTTGTCTTTTTTAGTGGCAACGGCTCCCTTTTGGCTTGCCTTTCTCTTTTGTTCTTTATTTATATTTAAGAGTAATAAAAGGACTTGAATCATCTATAATTGTTGCAACATGATGTACGACTTCTACACCATCTATAGTTAAGTCACAATTCCAATTAAAATGTGTTCGTTTTGTTTCATATATATTATTTTTTACTACAATTGGAGATAACGTAATTTCCAAGACAATTTTGTTTCAAAGCAGTACATCTCTCTTAATTGTGCAAAAATTGATTTGAAGAGTTAGAAAATCCGTAACAAATCTAATGGAATTGATTTCCAACGAACTTATTATAAATATATAATTTGTTATCTTACTAATGGTTTTACTGAATAAAATAAATATTTAAAATTTATAATTATACACTTGTAGATGCCTGTTAGGCTTAACAGGCCGACCTATATATATTTATTATTTATTAATATTATTTTTTACAGGCCGGTCTATATATATTTACTATTTATTAATATTATTTTTTATTATTATATTAATAATATTATTTTCTATTTTAAATTGTATCAATTAGACAATCACTTACTAATCATTCCATATTCCATATTCAGTAGTCGTTCCATATTCCATATTCCGTAGCAGTTCTATATTTGATAGTCGTTTTATATTCGGTAACCGTTCAATTAGTCAATCACTTACTTAGTACTTGTTCCTTATTTGTTTAAGAAGTAATAATATATTCGTTTAAAAAAGCTTTTAAAAAGGCTTACAGGCCAAGCCAAATTATTAAAAAGACCAGACTTAAGCCGAAAAAAAAACCTATGATAGGTCGTAGACTAGGCTTAGGCCGAAAAAATAAATCGTAGGTCAGACTCAGGCCTTTCAAAGTCTGGTCTGGCATGACCTATTCTCACCTACACACAGTAGTTAATAGATCTTGACCCTTAAAAAAAGAGTTTTTTTTTTTTTACTATATACTTCTTGAAAGAATATAGAGTTCTAGTAATTTAAAATTGGACGGGAAATAAAATTTGACCAAAAAATATTCTAGCGGAAGAGAGTTTTAAGTTGGAACTATTTTAAATTATTAGTATATGAGACTTTTTTAATGGTCTGAAAGGTATTTTTTATATAGAAAATAATAAATATTATCAATTAAAAATATAAGACCTAAGAATCTTGTGTGGGGCATATGTTAGATTAAACCACTCATATTCTTACTTTATCAAATTAGATTTAAAATATATTGTCCATTATTTATCCTTTAGCTGGAATTGTGATGTATATGAAACTATGAAAATAGAAAATATAAATTTGTCTATTGGGTCAACAAGGTGACAAAACCAATCTTTTGTTGTAGGGAATTTATATATTATCTATAAACTTATGATGTTTGAAAATGAATTTTGTAATTTTTTTTTACAAAAGGCAGATATATAATTATTTTATCATATTGCAATTGCACAATAAAAAAGTACCAACATATACTCAAACTCAGTACACAATTGTTATTTTAAAAATTAATTTTGGTACGTATTTGATAGACGAATATCATATAGGGGTCAATAGCGGGTATATGTATCACACGAATTTTGGAGTATGTATACTTTAGACACTGGTGTCAAATGAAATTGAGATGAAAAAAAAAACATATGCTTTAAGCTAATTATCCAAATAGCCGGTTTAAAAATTATGTACATTGACATTTTTTAAATTACTGTTACAAACGCTAATCATTTTTAGTCAATTCAAAAGGAAGTATATAATTTATAAAACGGAGTATTACTTTCACTTAATTGTTATAGTTTTGGTGGCTTTAGAATCCATATCCCTTTAAGTTGTGGTAGATATGAGGAAAAAAAATGGAGAAACTTCTAAATATAAATGAGAGGTAGTTGAGAACTTTAATTGATGGTGACGGTGATGGTTATGAATTCTGTGGATAGTTTATTCTAGTATAATTTACAAATATTCATTTAACATTGTTATCGTTGATTAATCAATTATCGTATTTGTTCTAAGCTATAACATACTTTAAGAAGATTAATTATTTAACAAACAAAACATGATGATGTTTAAATTTAATGTGAAAAATTATGTTTAAATCACTTTGCACGATTGGAAAAGATTGGGGACCGTATGTTATATATCATGTGACGACAATTAAGGTTTTTTATATTCCTAAATAGGACATATTTGACTTTTATTTGTGTTCAAAATTTCAAATCCATATTAGTCAGTTAAATATTTAATAAATTATTCTATAAGAAATGTAATTAAATTTATTACTTAATTTGATAACTAATGAATTAAGACTTCTAATTGATATAATTAATATAAATATATTTGTCCATATAATAATATTGAAATGTAATAAATTATAAAATATTCCAACTGAAATAACCGGTAAAAATTAGGGTCGGGCACTCCTACAAAAGAAAAATAGAGAAACGTGAACATGATGTCCACAACTCAAAAGATTATTATTTGTTTGATCATTTTAAGCTGTAGCAAATAGCAATAAGGAAATTAAAACTTTCTCCCCCAAAAAGAAATACTTAAAGTCCAGCATATATATATATATATATATATATATATATTATAATTATAGGTAATTAGGTGTATATAGAATATGAAATGTGTAAGAAGAAAACACACCATTTGTTGTTGTCCTTAGTTAGTAGCACAAGTGGCAACCCCATGGATGATTCAAAGGACACCCCACCTTTGTCAATTTGCTAGCTGGTCCATTCTTGAACCAGTAAATTACTATATCAACCCTAGCTGAGCTCACCGTTACATAGAAAGGAAAAATAAAAAATATCAAAGTCAAACGGATTCCAAAACAATTTGAGTACTATTTTTAGAGATATTTTGCGTATAATAGTGGGAGTACTTTTTTAAATACAAGTAGATTATTTATATTATACGGATCTAAATTTATATTCAACGTACACAAAAAACTCCAACAATATAATGGAGTTTTCTAACTACAAAGGTCATAATAATAACGTATTGTACAATCAAGTTCTCATCATCAAATTCTCATATAACACAAGTGTCTTACACTTGGAAATTGTTGGATTAATGCAGCAATTCTATACACAAATCCTCATGGTCAACATTGAAGTACAAATTTAAAAAAAAAAGTGTTTATACTAATTTGACCAAATTAATGAAAGTGATGATCGGTCATACATAATTTAATTTGAAAATTGTGAATGTTTCGAGATAGTAAAACATAAGGGGAGAGTAATTAAGAGTGGTTGTGGAGTGATATTTAGATAGTCACATATATCTGTAAAATTTATTACAATTAGATCGGTCAAAATAATTTTTTTTAAGATAAACTATAGTTTTAATCTCCGACTCAAACGTACTAATTTCAATCATCGACTTAGCAAAAAATTCATATCAATGTCACTTTAGTTTATAACGTTAATTTTTCTATTAGTCATGTTAAATGGGTGACACAATGATGTGTGACTCTCTCTCCTACATGGGTATGATGAATAGGCATGAACAAAATTGACATTAAATTTTAAAAAAAATGAAACTTTAAATAATTTTTTTTTTGTATTTTTCTCACCTTTGATAACATTTTTTTGTTTCTCTTCTCTACTTCCTTTAGTTCATTTCTTATTCCTTCATCAAATCTAATGAATTATTACATACATTGACAACTCCGACTATAAATTATCATTTTCAGAAATATAATGACAATAAGTATTATTTTTGGGAGTCTATTGTGATTATATTAATACTTTACAACTAAAAATCTTCATTCATATTTTACAACACTTAAAATCACTTGAAATAATGCAAAACACATTAACAAACAATATGAAAGAATACAAAATACTTCAACTCAAACACTTCATTTCACTTGAATTAACACAAAATACATTAAGTTCAAGTCATTAGTCACTTACAAAACACATTACAAATTACTCATATTAAAAACTACCCAAACTACTAAACTCAATTTATGGCTTGTGAAACTAAATCATGCGCAACATTTTCCTAACAAATACACCAACGAAAAACAACTTTATTTTAGAAGCCATAGAATCAAGTTTGGTATTAACTTCAGCCTTGAATACTTCATCTGAATTTTGCTGTCTCTCAATTAGTCTTTCTCAGTGGATCTCATTGTTTTTTTCTTGATCTAATACACGTGTTGGAAGTGTTTCATCATTTGCAAGTAGGGATGGAATAGGCTAGGCCGTCCGTAGGGGCCTCTGGCCTGGACTATTTATGGTTTGGCCTGGTCTGACCTATTTAATAAAAAGACTAGGCTCAAGCTGTTTTTAAAGCCTATTTATTTAAATAGGTCATGCTCAGACTTATAAAAAAGCCTGTTAGGCCTAACAAGTCGGCCTATATATATTTATTATTTATTAATATTATTTTTTATTATTATATTAATAATATTCACTAGTACAAAATTGGGCTTTTAATACGGTAGATTTAAGTCGTTTGTCTGACACCAGACTTAACAAATGAGGCGGAGGTATATTTAAATCGGTTTACCGTATAAAGGAGTTAACAATTTGAGGCGGTGGTAATTTTGTAAATATGTGAAACATGGTTAACACAGTTATATTGAGAAAGGACATAGTTTGTGGCTAAATCGTTTACTTATAAACGACTTAACAGAATGAGGCGGTGGCAATTTTGTAAATATTTAAAACTGGTTTAATGCGGTTATATTAATAACCGATTTAAGTCAAATACCGTGTATATGATTTAAAGGGAAGATAAAGAATCACTTAATGTTTTATCTTCCATCAATCAGTTAACTACATGCAACGTTTTATCTTCCACCTTATTAAGTATTATATATCTTTTATATTCTTGCATTTACTCTATTTCACATCCATTCCACGTCCATAGCGAACTCCATGGTTGGTTGACTTCCACTTCTTCGCAAATTTCATTGCCACCTTCTCAACCGTTTCATCGCCACCCTGAATCAGGTATGGTTGTTCAATTTATTGAATAATAAATTTATATGAATAATTTTTTATAATTATATTGTTGATATATAATTTTTGTGACGTTGATAAAATTAGTGCATTTAGATAATATCGTATTATTTCAAAGAAAAAAAATATGTGTCAAATTAATTTTTTTTTCTAACTATTTGAGGATAACTTGTGTATTTTTTTTCTTCTAGATATTTGAGGACTCGAACCCGGATCAAAGTGAATAAGTTCAAAAACATCGTGTGGATTTTATTTTGAAATTAATTGAAGAAAATGATGATACTAATATATGTCTATTGAATATTGTTAATGGATATTTAATTATTTTTTTTCCGTCTTGTCAAGATTAGTCGAAAATGGGATACATTTTATTTGTACTCTTTATTTTTTTTTTTTTTATAAATATGAGATATTGTGATATTGTATATTTTGATTATTAGATGGTTATATAAAATTGTGATTGTAAGTGTAAAACTCTTATTTGAAATTTAATACGAAATATTGCATGAATTAGTAGCATGAAAACAAAATGAGAAATTTATATAAAAAAATAAAAATAAAAATATTATTTTAATTATATCTATTAAGTCAGTTGGCCAAAATATCCGACTTAAAAAGATGATGTATTATACTGAATTTACGATGTTTAAGTCGGTTAAGCTGAATCGACTTAATATGATGAAACTCTGTTAAGTCGGTTCGTGAAACGAGTTAAAAAATACCATATTTTTTAAGTCGTTTGCTGTTAACTCGGACACGAAACCGACTTAAAATGTACATTTTAACCGACTTAAAAAAGCAAAATTCTACTAGTGATTATTTTTTATTTTAAATTCTATCAATTAGGCATTCACTTACTAATCATTCCATATTCAATAGTCGTTCCATATTCGGTAGCAGTTCTATATTTGGTAGTCATTTTATATTCGGTAACCGTTCAATTAGTCAATCACTTAGTAGTTATTCCTTATTTGTTTAAGAAGTAATAATGGATTCGTTTAAAAAGGCTTTTAAAAAGGCTTCTAGGTCAGGCCAGGCTTAGGCCGAAAAAAAGCCTATCATAGGTCGTAGGCTAGACTTAGGTCGAAAAAATAAATCGTAGGCCAGACTCAGACCTTTCAAAGTTTGGCCTGGTCTGGCCTATTCCCACCCCTATTTGCAAGTGTCTCGTCAACCCATATGATAGGCCATAAGTCAGGTTTAGACCGAAAAAATAAATCGTAGGTCAGGTTCAGGTCTTTCAAAGTCTGGCCTGACCTGGCCTATTCCCACTCCTATTTGCAAGTGTCTCGTCAACCCATATGAATTGTTTGAATTGAAGAGTTTTGTGTTTTTTTTAATATTGTTAATATGTTTTGTGTTATTTTAAGTAACTTTAAGTGTTGTAAAATATGAATTGATATTTTGGGTTGTAAAATTACGAATATAATCACAGTAGTCCCTAAAAAATAACATTTATTGTCATTATAGTATCTGAAAGTGATAATTTATAATAAGAGTGATATTTGCATGTAACAATTTATTGGGTTTGATGAAGAGAGATAAAAAAATAAAAATTATAGTCAAAGGGAGATGAAAGAAGAAAGGAGAAAAGGTAATATGAAGGAGACAAAAACATAACTTTTCATTTAAAGTTTCATTTTTTAATTTTTTTTAAAACTTAATATCAATTTGGTAACTGTATATTCATTAGACTCTCGTGTATGAGAGAGTGACACATCACTCAGCCGCATACATGTCACCTACTTAACAACATTAATAGAAAAATTAATGTTGGAGACTAAAATAATGGAGGGTTGGCTGAGTCAGAGACTAATCTGAATTTTTTGTTGAGTCAGCAACAGAAATGATATCCCTATGTTGAGTTAGGATGTAGCTACATACCCTCGTGGCCTCGTCGTACACTAGATCCATCGCAAGCAATCATACTTCTGTTTCCTTTGGTCACAAATATAAACAAAAGTTAAAATGTATTTTATTCAAATTTTAAATTAAATATATTTTGATTTCACATTTTTTTATACCAATCAGCGACGTCACATTTTTTTTACAATAATGAAGATCTAAGCTTGGCTTTGAAGCAATTATGGAAGTGTTCAATTCCTTCTAAGGTTTGTATTTGTATTTGGTGTCTTTTGCTTGAGAAACTCACAACTAAAGATAATCTTGCGTATTATAGAAAAACCAACGAGATTTTGCTATCTGTTTTGGTGTATTTATGATGAAACATCAGGTCACTTGTTAATCAATTGTAGTCTTTCATAAAAAAAAAAAATATATGAGCAATAATAGGCAATTGGATAGGTTTTTTACATGTTCTTCATCGATCACCTCTCATTGATTTTTTACAACAAGGGTTGTTGCGATCGGGTCAGAGAAGGAAATATCATAGACATTTAATTTGGTGTGCAATTGTTTGCAGTATTTGATTATTAACAAACATATTTTATTTGCCAAAATTGGTTTAGTCTAAAATAAGGAAAATATTCTTCTATAAGTTATTTGAATTGGTGTGTCAATCCTGTAAAATATATTTCTATAATTTTTTTAATAAATTAGAGTACTCCTTATACTCTTCTTAATTTATTTTGATAAAAATAAAAATTATTCAAGTCAAATATATTTTGACTTTTGTTTTAATATGTGTCTAGATAGTAGTATATGTTTTTGGTTACAACTATGATATAAGGGAATGTATGATATATAACATACCCCATTGTTTCAAAAATAAAAAAAATAAAAAATAAACCTACCCCAACCATCAATGACTAGAACTTATGAACACAAAATGAATTTATGTGAAATCCTAAAATGCGCATATATATACATATATTCAATAAATGCGTATCTGATCCCCACATGCTTGCACGTTAGTCTGTTGTGCAGTCCAACTAATATAACTGTTCTTTTTTGACACATTTGGAGCTGAGGAATCAAATGAATTGCTTTTTGTTTATTTGACAATTGAGTTGATGATCTCACAGTTAAGAATGTATATCCATTAATTTATTAATGTGAATTCTTATTTATCAATTCATTTTCTTAAAATCATGTCAATTGTTACCGAAGCATTTCATTTTACACATCTATTAAAAAAAATTAAATCTCACGTTAATAAAAGATATATTTCAACAATAATTTATTATGAAAATATTTAAAATGAATATAAAAACTTAAAATAATATCAAAATCTATTTGATCCACTATTTAAATATAAATATTTAAATATGTTAAACATTTAAAAATTAATAGAATAAAATGGGTGGTTAAACGAGATATCAAAATTGTAAGGGAAGCAAGATAGAAAACACAAATTAAACAATTAAGCATTTTGATTTAATTTGTGCCAGTTGACTTGACCCTTGGGAATCACTCGGCTGAATAGCTGAATAGCTGGCCATGGACATGATTTTGCTCCTCGGAAACAAACATACACGTTTTATCTATTTATTGTATAAATAAGGATGAGAATATGTTAAGCCGTCCGTAAAATTTTATAGCTTAAACTTATTTATGGTCTGACCTGACCTATTTAATAAAAAAACTAGGTTGAGGCTGTTTTTAAAGCCTATTTATTTAAATAGATCAAGCTCATACTTATAAAAAAAGTCTCTTAGGCCTAACAGACCGGCCTATATATATTTATTATTTATTAATATTATTTTTTATTATTATATTAATAATATTATTTTCTACTTTAAATTCTATCAATTATGCAATCACTTACTAATCATTTTATATTCATTAGTCGTTCTATATTCAATTCTATATTTGGTAGTCGTTTTATATTCGATAACCGTTCAATTAGTCAATCACTTAGTAGTTGTTCCTTATTTGTTTAAGAAATAATAATGAATTCGTTTAAAAAAGCTTTTAGGCCAGATCAAACTATTAAAAAAGTCAGGCTTAGACCGAAAAAAACCTATGATAGACCGTAAGTCAGGCTTAGGCCGAAAAAATAAATCGTAGATCACAGACCTTTCAAAGCCTGATCTAACCTTGTCTATTCCCACCCCTATGTATAACTATATAAGCTGAATGTGACTGTGTATCACCATCCCATTCACCATATCATATAATAATTGAATAATTAAATAGTTTAGTTTAATCAACCTATTTAACCAGAATTTTGATAAATGATAAATTATTCAAGGATAACTCAACTTTAAACTTTGACTCAAATAATACTTAGTCAAATGCTTCAATAATTTGTTAATTTACATATTTTATATATGACTTTTGTATTCAAATATCCTATTTTTTAATAAAAATCCCTTAAATACCACTGTTTGAATTTTTTTTTCCAAAATGCCATACTTTTTAAACTCAACCGGAAGTCTCTCTCTGGGGAAGCGACCTCCTACACAAATGACTCCTTTTTTGTTTTTTTTGTTTTTTTAAAAAATTGTTTATTATTATTAATTTTATTATTTAAAAAATAAAATATATTTTAAATTTGTAAATAAAGTTTATAATTTAATTATTATTATTATTATTAGCAATTGTTAGCAATATTTATTATCATTTAATTGTTAGCAATATAAAATTTATTAGATACAATTATTTAAAATTATCTATTAGTATAAGTGCTTGTAATTTTATTGGATACAATTATCTACTAGCCCAAATTCATAAGTGATCTTAACAAATTTTTGAAATAGACGGAGCAATGCATTGCTCACGGGTACCACTTCCAATTATCATCTAATCATCAAAATAAATTCACACAATTGTGAGGTATTGAATTTAAACATAAGATAAAACATCTAACC
The DNA here is from genome assembly GCA_037974875.1 of Cicer bijugum. NCBI lineage: Eukaryota > Viridiplantae > Streptophyta > Magnoliopsida > Fabales > Fabaceae > Cicer > Cicer bijugum. Next base: position 2,963,092 of record JBBPBT010001011.1, on the reverse strand, counting down.
TATCAATATCAGCCTTTGTTCTAGTTGAGTTATGACTTATTGTTCATATATTTTAGTGTGTAATATTTTTTTTAATAATTCAATCGCATAATATATACCTCCGAACGCTTATTTTTTTATATATATATAAATACTTGTCATTATAGTAATTAAAACCCACATAGTTTATCTAGTATAAGTCACACATGAACTTTCATGAGATAAACTCTTACTACTCTCCTGTGTTATATATAAATAAAAGTAAATTAAATTAAATACTCTTGCTACTCTACTCTTAAATAAAATTACACTGTATTATGGATTGATGAAAGGCCTAATCCTACTTTACTCACCCGCTCTAGCCAAGCATGATAATAAATATTGCTAACAATTGCTAATAATAATAATAATTAAATTATAAACTTTATTTACAAATTTAAAATATATTTTATTTTTTAAATAATAAAATTAATAATAATAAACAATTTTTCAAAAAAACAACAAAGAAATCATTTGTGTAGGAGGTCGCTTCCCCAGGGAGAGATTTCCGGTTGAGTTTAAAAAATATGGCATTTTGAAAAAAAAAATTCAAACAGTAGTATTTAAGGGATTTTTATTAAAAAATAGGATATTTGAATACAAAAGTCATATATAAAATATGTAAATTAATAAATTATTGAAGCATTTGACTAAGTATTATTTGAGTCAAAGTTTAAACTTGAGTTATCCTTGAATAGTTTATCATTTATTAAAATTCTGGTTAAATAGGTTGATTAAACTAAACTATTTAATTATTCAATTATTACATGATATGGTGAATGGGATGATGATACACAGTCACATTCAGCTTATATAGTTATACATAGGGGTGGGAATAGGTAAGGTTAGACCAGACTTTGAAAGGCTTGTGATCTACGATTTATTTTTTCGGCCTAAGCCTGACTTACGGTCTATCATAGGTTTTTTTTCGGCCTAAGTCTGACTTTTTTAATAGTTTGGTCTGGCCTGAAAGCCTTTTTAAACGAATTCATATTACTTCTTACACAAATAAGGAACAACTACTAAGTGATTGACTAATTGATAGAATTTAAAGTAGAAAATAATATTATTAATATAATAATAAAAAATAATATTAATAAATAATAAATATATATAGGCCGGCCTGTTAGGCCTAACAGACTTTTTTTATAAGTATGAGCCTGATCTATTTAAATAAATAGGCTTTAAAAACAACCTCAGCCTAGTCTTTTTATTAAATAGGTCAGGTCAGACCATAAATTATACATATAATTTTTAATTATACGTATAATAATAATTATTAAATTATAAATTTTATTTACAAATTTATTAATATATTTTATTTTTTAAATAATAAAATTATAAAAATAAACAATTTTTCAAAAATAAAAACAAAAACAAAAAAGGACCCATTCGTGTAGGAGGTGACTTTTGTATCCAAATATCCCATTTTTTAATAAAAATTCCCTAAATGTCACTGTTTAAAAAAAATTTCCCAAAATGCCATACTTTTTAAACTCAACAAGAAGTCTCTCGCTGGGATAGCGCTTCCTGAAGAGGAAGCCTCTTCCTCGAGAAGCGACCTCCTACACGAATGACTCCTTTTTTGTTTTGTTTTTTTTTTGAAAAATTGTTTATTATTATTAATTTTATTATTTAAAAAATAAAATATATTTTAAATTTGTAAATAAAGTTTATATTTTAATTATACGTATAATAATAATTTATTATAATAATTATTAAATTATAAACTTTATTTACAAATTTATTAATATATTTTATTTTTTAAATAATAAAATTAATAATAATAAACAATTTTTCAAAAAAAAAAACAAAAACAAAAAAGGAGCCATTCGTGTAGGAGGTCGCTTCCTTAGGGAGAGGTTTCCTCTTCAGGAGGTCGCTTCCCCAGGGAGAGGCTTCCTCTTCAGGAGGTTGCTTCTCCAGGGAGAGAGTTCCTGTTGAATTTAAAAAATGTGACATTTTGGGAAATTTTTTTCAAACGGTAGCATTTAAAAATTTTTGTTAAAAAAGGGGATATTTGGATACAAAAGTCACATATGTGTAAAACATAATTTATTTAAATCAAATAGATAATAAAATAACTTAAAAGGGTTAACTTTGAATAAAAAAAATCTCTAAATTCATCTCTATCAAATGAAGAAAAATAAGAAGAAAGAAACTTATCTTACTGTTACTAAATTACATATCATAATTAAGCCTTAATCTAACCTATCTTCACTAATACTATCAATAAAATAAATGAAATTTTATCTTTACCCATTTAATTATACATATACCTCCATATTCTAATAAAAATTTAATTTTATCTTTTTTCTAAAGAAAAAAAATAAAACTTTATGTTTTTACATACAAGTGTGAGTTTCAAAAAATTTTAAAAAATCTCAATTTTTCAGAAAACAAAGTATAAATGTTATAAAAAAAATTGTATTCCATAATTTTTTTTTTTTAACTCTCGGACACTCAAATAAAATTTAACAGAATGAAAAAGAAAATTATATTGGAATACTTAGTAAAATTTTGTGAAACTAAAGCGTGCCCCGTAATTGAAGGCAGCAAGTAATTAAGTTACCTTCCAAATTTCAAATTTCCGTAAAGAAAGTACTCCCCTTCCAAATGAATATGCAAATTTAATCAATGTTTGTCGCTTTGTCATGTTTATTATTATTATAAATTGGAAATAGCCGTACGAATTCTACAAAAATATAAAAATAATTAATATATTCGTACTCAGTTGACCGTTGAATTGGATTGATGAATCCAAATTTATGTATATGTTGCTATTCAGACCATTAGACAGGAAAATACTTTTTAGGCTCGTTTAGAGATAATATAATTTGAAGTTTTAGAATATTATAATGATATGAGGAAAAAAATTGAACAACTTACATAAATCCTTCAAAATCATCATTCCTTTTTTCAATATATTACCTTTTTTAAGGATTTTTTTTTTTTAAAATATCCACTTTGAAGAAATTATATCAATCCTCTGTACACAATTTTTTTTTCTCTTTA
>JBBPBT010001011.1:2922583-2955475 GCA_037974875.1 Cicer bijugum | reverse complement strand
TCATTTACTATTTTTTTTTCCCATTTTGATTCTCTTTCAACGACTGCTAAAAAATTAATAATAACTTTCTATATAATATGTATTAACGTAATCTGCTTATTGATTTTGTAATTATTATTAATACATACCTATATTAACTCTAAAATATGTACCAATGCTTAAATACTAATTTTCCACTCAAAATGTCTATAAAATGAAATAATTAAAATAGTAATAGACTCGTTGGTTTTTATTTTTATTTCTACACATCAGTCAAAAAGTTATTCATTTATTTATAGTCAAAAAATCAAAATATAATTCGTTTTGAAATATTGATTTAATGTTTAAAGGAATATTTATTAACACAAAATCTTTTAGTAATGTAATACTTTGAATAGTTGAAAATAAATTTTTTTTTTCTACAAAAAAGTGTAGGCAGATACTAAAGTGGATTACCATGTCATTTTGTCCACCATGGTCCAAGATTACATTGCAAAATAGATTTTGTTTTGAGGTCCTTTAACTTTTTGAAATCTGCAAATTTTACCATTCACTTTATAGAATTTTTTTTTTTTTTGTTATTCCAACTTTTCCCCTCCTCTCATCTGACCACTATCACTTCAGGCTCGTCCACGGATTGTTGTTTGATAAATAGATTTAAATTCAATAATTTGAATTATACATTAAAAATAGAATATTTTTTAAATTATTTAATCTTAATCAAATACCAATATTTTAAATGTGTGAGTGAATGTAAGAGTAGAAAATTCAATTAATTGCTCCTACCACAATCTTGCTCGTCTATATATACAGCTCAAACTGAAAAATGAGAAACTGCATGCAAAAAGTTGATGAAAAATATGGTTAGTCTTTTAAATCTATTATCTAAAATTACTCTAATCTCATATTCAAACAAAATATAACCCTAAAACAAAGTATTATTATTTTTTATTTAAAAAAAATACTACTTTTTGGTCAAACAATGTATTAATTCCTTCTATCATAATGACTGTTATTTTAACAAATAAAAAATAATCTCAAAGAAAAGTTTATTTCCAATTTTCAAAACAACTATAATAAATTTTGTATACAACCCTTCAATAATAATTATATACACAACATTCAAAAAATTAATATATTTTATATTAACAATAATAAAAAATACATCAATAACTAAAATAGATAATTTAATAATATTTTTAATATATAAAAAATATTAAAGGGCATTATTATGAGGCAAGAGAGTAGCAAGGGGATGTTGTAAAAAATAGTAGAAATATATGACGGTTTTGTAAATAAAAAAAGAAAAAAAGAAAAAAAAGAAGAAAAAAAAGAAAAACGGTAAGTGGGTTTAGAAGTCCAAGGCAGCACCATAGTCAACATCACAATTATGTGAACAAAATCGCACTAATAATAATAATAATAATACTAATTTAGTCAAAAGAAAAAAAAAAAATACCTTCTTTTTGTGTTGTGGGTACTACTACTACTTCTCACTTGTGGGTATTATAAAGACAACAAGAGTTTTGCGAATCTCTCACAACCTCACTTCATTTTGCATTCTTCAATTTTCCACTCTAACCCCAAATCCTCATGACTCTTTTTTACCTTCACTGATTCTTTTCTATTCCCACCCCCTCCTCTCCCCCCCCTCATAATTCCTTCTCCTCTTTTCAGATTCTGAAATACAACACTCATGGCTGCCAACAAATCAATCTCCCTCGAAGAAATCAAGAACGAAACCGTTGATCTGGTATAAATTCACTAACCTCACTTTTTTTTTTTAATTCAATTTTCGTTTTTACCAGTTTCTGCATCTAAATCTTCGTAAACTTTTGATTTCCTTTTTCTTTTTACCGTTTACGACTCTTTGATTGACTTCAAGGTCAATTTCGTAAAACCACAGTGAAAGGTTTCGTAATCATTTCGAGTTTTGCTTTTGATTTATGACTGTGTACCAAATTTTTTTTTTTTATTTTTTTTTTTTATCATCTATGGAACTTTTTATCCAAAATTTTTAATTTTTGTTATTTTTTATGAGCTACTTTTTTTCTTCTTCAATTGTTTCACTGATGAGAAATTAAGGAATAAAGTACTTTGATTTAGATGAAAATATACGTATTCTGAAAGAGACACTGGTCTGATTCCGAAAGCATTTCACAACTATACATCGAAAAAAGGAAATTTCTGAAAGCAATTTTCTCTGATACCGAACAGATGAACTTTAGGTTATTTTAATTATTTTTATTTTATTTTTTTATTCCTCCAGCGAATCAGTGGATCTAAACGTGATATACACAGTTAGGTTACATTTTTCAATAAATTATTATTATTATTATTATTATTATTATTATTATTATTATTATTTGTCTAGATGTGTACCTGTTATTTTCTATGTCTAATCATCTGTCTTTTTCTCTGTCTGCGCCTTGTTTGGCAGTGGGGAATTTTAAGTACTTTTCCGTGGTACTTTTATTTCATTTTTTTTCTTCTAGGTATTTTACCCTTAACTGATAAACGGTTTTCATAGTAACTCACATTTATGATTTAACGATTCTGATTTCTGACATAACAAGGTCCATCCCTTTTTTTACTTATTTTATTTGTCCATTTTGCCCTCAATCTCTTTTACAATTTTCGATAAAAACTGTTGTTTTTTTAATGAAGATTTGTACTCTAGTGACTAGTCTTTGGGAAGTGATTCTATTTTTATGTCAACAAATATTGTTTTTACAATTAATTTTTCTTATACCTTAAATAATGGGTATGAATTCATTGTGTGGTATGTTAACTGAGTCCTTGATGGATTTATTTGTTGCACGTTTGAATCAATAGTAAAAATGATAATCTAGTTGCAATCCAAAGATGCAATTGATTGAGTTTGGTCATTTTGATGTTCTTCATGTTAAGAATTAAATAAATGTAAACAAAGGGGCCGTAAGCTGTGAAAGGCACTAGTGCTAGGTGTCACACATGGGATGCTTGTGGTATTGTCTTCTCTGACATAAGACACTGTTTGGGCTGTGTCAAACGCGTTAGTCAACCCTTTTTGTGGTTGGCTGGCGTCTGATGTATGTGAGCCACAGAAGCATCAGTCAGGGTCATGGATCTCATCTCAAGGACCACTTGCTTTTACCTTTTTGATTACTGTTGCCAGCTTCACATGTCTAAACTTTTTCAATTTTGATTTCGATTTTAGACTTTTGAAATTTCACACATTTATGCATTTAATTAATGATCATTTGAAAGTTAATTTTATTTTTACAGTTGACCGTCGGAATTTCATGCAATTATTCGTCATCCTTTGAATGTTAATTTTTTTTTATAAGCAAACAAAATTGATGTGAAATTATGAATTTACTTCTTCAAATTATTGAAAATTCTTTTTTAGTAGTATGCTATATTTTCTTCTTTTGACACTCAAAAATTAAAAATGATTGTGTTTGATTTGTTTCCTTAAATATTGTGTTTAAAAAGTAAATTTATTGCTTTGGAACTATATGTCATTTATGATCATTTTCGATTTTTTGAGTATGAAGTTTTACATTAACAACGATTTTGTTTAAATATTTTTGAAACAGTCTTAGACTTCTAGCATTGATTTTATGATTTTCTTTTTATTTGGTCCTCTATCTTGGTATTTCAATAATATGGGTACACCTAGGAGATCTCCGGATGATAGTCGGAGACCAAACTCTCAAAAGCATGGAATTTTACTTAAGATGCCGACCTCTCCTAACAAATATTTTTTCGTCATTCAAAACTTTTTTTTGAGATAAATGAACACAAGAGGAAGAAATAATTGCATTCATGAAGAATTGAAAGATAAAAAGAACAAATAATTGCTAAATTGTAACTAAGAAGCGACTCAATTTGCAATAAAATTTCTTGTGGTGAGATATGCCAGTGGCTGTGTCATATATTGGTATGTACGAAGGAATCAAGTTTTCTAATATCATTTGTGAATACGCAGGAACGTATTCCTGTCGAGGAAGTGTTTGAACAATTAAAATGTTCCAAAGAAGGATTGTCCTCGGAGGAAGGAGCCAACCGGCTTCAAATATTTGGACCAAACAAGCTAGAGGAGAAAAAGGTTAGTTCCTTTATGATCACATTAATGGATAACATATATCCGGTTATACAATTACTAATGCAATTGCTGATTGGTAACAATACAGGAAAGCAAATTTCTCAAGTTTCTTGGATTCATGTGGAATCCTCTGTCATGGGTCATGGAAGCTGCGGCTCTGATGGCAATTGGACTGGCAAATGGTGATGGGAAGCCCCCGGATTGGCAAGATTTTGTCGGTATTGTTTGCTTGTTGGTGATCAACTCCACCATCAGTTTCATTGAAGAAAACAATGCTGGTAATGCTGCTGCTGCTCTTATGGCTGGTCTTGCTCCCAAGACAAAGGTAAGTAAATTGGATTTTGTATCCGTGTCCTGCACCAAGTAACACAGGATGCATTCAAATGATAAAGATTTGTGTGGCCAACAAGGCCTATAATGAACTCTGAATTCATTGTTTTGTTCCAAGATTATATATGCTATCGAATTGTTTGGGCATTTTGAAGTAACAAGCTTGGTTTAAGGACTGACTCAAAATTGCCACGCCGTTGCAGGTTCTTAGAGATGGGAAATGGACGGAGCAAGAAGCTTCAATTCTAGTCCCCGGAGACATCATAAGCATCAAACTAGGTGATATTGTTCCGGCTGATGCTCGTCTTCTTGAGGGTGATCCTTTAAAGATTGATCAGTCTGCTTTGACTGGAGAATCTCTTCCTGTGACTAGAAGCCCAGGGGATGAAGTTTTCTCTGGCTCAACTTGCAAACAAGGTGAAATTGAAGCTGTTGTCATTGCAACTGGTGTTCACACATTTTTTGGGAAGGCAGCTCACCTTGTGGACAGTACCAACCAAGTTGGACATTTCCAGAAGGTGCTCACTGCAATTGGAAACTTCTGCATTTGTTCCATTGCAGTTGGTATGTTGGCTGAGATCATAGTCATGTATCCAATTCAGCACCGCAAGTACAGAGATGGAATTGACAACCTTTTGGTCCTTTTGATTGGAGGAATTCCCATTGCTATGCCTACTGTGTTGTCTGTAACAATGGCCATTGGTTCTCACAGGCTCTCTCAGCAAGGTGCTATCACCAAACGTATGACTGCTATTGAAGAAATGGCTGGTATGGATGTACTTTGCAGTGACAAGACGGGTACACTCACACTTAACAAGCTGACTGTTGACAAGAACTTGATTGAGGTATTTGAAAAGGGTGTGGACAAGGAACATGTCATGCTTCTTGCTGCAAGGGCTTCCCGAACTGAAAACCAGGATGCAATTGATGCCGCCATTGTTGGAACGCTAGCTGATCCAAAAGAGGTAACTTGTCTATAAAATTTCATCAATTGCTATACTTTGGCTTGTTGTTATATATGACTGATTATTATATTGAACAAACATATGTCCTTTGCAGGCACGGGCTGGAGTAAGAGAGATCCACTTCTTACCATTCAACCCTGTTGATAAGAGAACTGCCTTGACTTACATTGATGGCAATGGAAACTGGCATCGGGCTAGCAAAGGTGCTCCGGAGCAGGTAAGCTCTCGATTCTGTTTGCTCAATACTTGTGATATTTCTAGTTACTCTTTCAATCTAAACATGTATATGTGGGGAACAGATCATGAGCCTGTGCAACCTTAGGGAAGATCACAAGAGGAACATTCATGCTATTATTGACAAGTTTGCGGAGAGAGGGCTTCGTTCTCTTGCTGTTGCTAGACAGGTTTGTTATAGCTAATATTCATGTTTGAAGTTTGTCTTGAAAACTTATATTTCTTTTCACTCATCCCCTTGGTCTCCTGTGCTACTTCTTCTGCAGGAAGTTCCTGAGAAAAATAAGGAAAGCGCTGGCGGTCCTTGGCAGTTTGTTGGTTTGTTGTCACTGTTTGACCCACCAAGGCATGACAGTGCTGAAACTATTCGGAGAGCTCTTCATCTTGGTGTCAATGTTAAGATGATTACCGGTAACTACTCTAATTCAAAGACCGGCTCTTATATGTAATAGTTATTTTGTTTTTGAGCACCTTCAAGCTAATATCTTGATTTTTGTTGTTTTTCAGGTGATCAACTTGCCATTGCAAAGGAAACTGGCCGTAGACTTGGGATGGGAACTAATATGTATCCGTCTGCTACCTTGCTTGGTCAAGACAAAGATGAAAGTATTGCTTCACTTCCAGTTGAAGAGCTGATTGAGAAGGCCGATGGATTTGCTGGAGTATTTCCAGGTTCATACTCTACCATTTCATTCCACCATGACGATTTATGTTTTTTCTTTGTTTTCCTTCTCCTTGCTTTCTTTGAGATGGTCTACTTTCTATGTGTCTCCTTACCTTATATCTATTTACAACTGCAGAGCACAAATATGAAATTGTGAAAAAGTTGCAAGAGAGGAAGCACATTTGTGGAATGACTGGAGATGGTGTCAATGACGCTCCAGCTTTGAAGAAGGCTGATATTGGTATTGCTGTTGCTGATGCTACGGATGCTGCAAGAAGTGCTTCTGATATCGTCTTGACGGAGCCTGGATTGAGTGTTATCATCAGTGCAGTCTTAACTAGTAGAGCTATTTTCCAAAGAATGAAAAACTACACGGTCGGTTACTGTTTGATTTCTTCATAAACAATATATTTTTGCTCTTGTAGGTTCCAAATTAACGCCGTTTCCATTATTTTTGCTGCATTTCAGATCTATGCAGTATCTATCACTATCCGTATAGTGGTAAGTAAATAATAATGTTATGCCTATATTCAAATTTATTATGAAAAGAAATGAAAGAGTGTTCATCAGTTTGGGTTTTCATTCATTCTGTTTTTTTTTTTTTACCTTGAATGTAGTTTGGCTTCATGTTCATTGCACTGATCTGGAAATTCGACTTCTCCCCTTTCATGGTTTTGATCATTGCCATTCTTAATGACGGTAAAGCTCTTGTCAGATATTTCTTTGAATACGACTTGAATTACCTTCATGATAATGATGGTCTGACATAATAATTTTTATACTACTACTAGGTACAATCATGACAATTTCGAAAGATAGGGTGAAACCATCTCCCTTGCCTGATAGCTGGAAATTGAAAGAAATATTTGCTACTGGAATTGTTCTCGGAGGTTATTTAGCATTGATGACTGTGATATTCTTCTGGGCAATAGAAGAAAATAAATTCTTCCCTGTAAGAAAAAGAAATTAAACTGGCCTAAATTCAAGTTCTTAATTTAGATAAAACATATAATTAATAAAACACTGTTGATTATCTTTTGCAGGACACATTTGGAGTCAGAAAACTGAATCACGATGAAAAGATGTCTGCTCTGTATCTGCAAGTCAGTATAGTTAGCCAGGCTCTGATATTTGTGACTCGTTCGCGTAGTTGGTCGTTTGTTGAACGCCCTGGAATGCTATTACTCATTGCTTTCCTCATTGCTCAGTTGGTAAGGATGATGCTCCAAAATTTAATCTTCCTTCCAAATAGGACCTGGCTAGTTTCCTTGTGCGGATAATAATGATATATTGAACAAATTGTCTTGCAGATTGCTACATTAATAGCAGTATACGCCAACTGGGCATTCGCTAAGGTGCAAGGAATTGGTTGGGGTTGGGCAGGAGTCATCTGGCTTTACAGCATTGTCTTCTATTTTCCCCTTGACATTATGAAGTTCGCGATCCGCTACATATTGAGTGGCAAGGCTTGGAATAATCTTCTAGATAACAAGGTATTGATTGGTTCATTAACTAACTCTTTCATGTGTGTTGTCAAATGGTGAATGAGAAGATATTAATGAATTGGTTGTTTCCAAAATGCGTTTCAGACTGCCTTCACATCGAAGAAAGACTACGGAAAAGAAGAGAGGGAAGCTCAGTGGGCACTTGCACAGAGAACTCTACATGGACTTCAACCACCAGAAGCTTCTGGTATTTTCAATGAGAAGAGCAGTTACAGAGAACTCTCTGAGATTGCTGAGCAGGCTAAGAGAAGAGCTGAAGTTGCAAGGTAAACACCCATTCTTTGCCAAAAGCAGAAACTATTTTGTGTTTGTTTAAAAATTACATAGGTGATTTTGTACTTCTCTCTTATAAAAAATGATTTTCTTTCAAAGATAATAAAAAAACTTTTTCATTTTCAGCATAAAAATGATTTTTGAAAAGAGCTTACGCAAACATAAACACCAAAAATGATTTTTATTAATTAAAAACATTATTTTCTCACTAAACAAGCTCTATAGCCTTCAGTTACAACTATATAATCATCATCATCATTACTATCTATACAAAGATTGATTTGATCTCCGCTGCTTACAGGCTTCGTGAGCTTCACACACTCAAAGGACATGTCGAATCTGTGGTGAAGCTGAAAGGTTTGGACATCGATACTATCCAGCAGCACTACACAGTGTGAGAAGGTCTCTTAAATTGTAGATAAGCTGAAAGGCCAAAATTCAATGCAAAATTCAGTGAACGATAACAATAAAGAGTCAAAGAGAAGGTCTAACTACTTTAGTGCTTATTATCACCAGGAAGGGAGAGGAGACTGAACCTTTTGATTTGATGTAGCTTAGCTTTTCCTGTGTGTACTATTTGTTCTTTGCCTTCTTTTTGCTTCCATGATAGGAGCAAATTAGTTTCATTTTCCTTTTTTTTTTTAAGCTACTAGTTTCACTTTTCCCATGCTTGTATTTTACATGGTTTTGGGTGTTTCCTCATTTTAATTGTATGCTGCAACATTATGATCAGACAATGTCGATATTGGAATTTTTTAAGGTTGGTGAATAAATATATTTTGTAAGGTTTATTGCCATACTCATTTAGTTGGATTTCAATCTAATGTTTTTATTTGCTTCAATTTACGTAATTAAATTCATATTTAGATTGACGATGAGCTTAACAGAATTATAATATCAATATGATTTTAGTAGAAGTTTCACTTTAAATTTCAATAACTACACTTTAAAATTTAAATAAAATTATGGTACCACAGTAATTTTGCTGAACTCATCCCAAATCCAAACATGAATTGAATGAAATATGCTAGTTAGTTTTTTGAAAATTGAAGATATAATACTCCACTCTGTTGCATCATGCATATACCACAATTCTAAAGATACCTTAATATTTGGGAGGTTATGTCTTTTGTGCACTACCTTATGTAGCAAAGATAATTGGGATTCCTAAAAATCTATATCATGGGTGTGGGATTTTAAATTCATCATTCGGAATATAGACAAGGTCTGATATCTCACATTTTTCAATAAAAGTATATAAATCTAAAAATAATTAATAAGTACATTGGTTTTAATATTCTTTTGTTTGTTTTTATAAATGGAACTAGGGAGAGTATAAGACTGCATCCCGAGATCCAAACACGAAAATAATTTTCATATGCAGTTTATGTATTTATTTGGTGTTGCAATATTATGATTTATTTGCAAAATTCAAAATTTAATTTCACTGAAACTAACAATTTAGATGTTCAATGTAGCTATTGACTCGTCAATGCATTTTCTATAGTACTATAGTTCTTCAGCATTCAATAAATTCCATGTTAGCTTTTGAACTTTAACATGGCAAATGGCCCTACTCAACAACAAAACACAGCTGGTTATGTCATCCATATACTCAATACAAATGAAATAATAACATCACCACTATAGAACTATAGAAAGAATAACATCACCAGTATATACAAATAATCACAGTTCTGAGACCCTGCACATGCATACTTGTCCCACAAAATTTTCAGAGGATGGTTGGCATTTAGTTTTACTTTTAGACTGATGAATCCATCAGGTATATAATATATAATAGTAGTATAGGGTCCCCTGAAATTAACCAAAAAAAGGCCTGTTTTTTGGCACAACCATAAAAAGGCCTGTTTTTTGGCACAACCATAAAAGGCCTTCTAATATAAATTTCAACTTCTTTTTCTCATCTTTAAATAGTTTTGATCATTTTAAGTTTCCCTTTTGGATAAACCAATACATAAATGGGATAAAATATTCTCATAGGACAAGTAATTATATACTATATGATTTTTTTTTGTAATGAGTTATATATATATATATAATTATATTAGCAAGAAAGGTCAAAGATTTGATGAAGTCTCCTTTTTGTTTTTGTTTGTTTTTTCTCAATAAAGACAAGATTTTGACCTTAATTACACAACACTTCAAGTTTGATCACAATTGATTTGTAATCATCACATTAGATCTAGTAGGGACATTATGATTTGGAGTTTCAATTGCATTGTAAGTATCCATTCAAACTTTCAAAGTGTGAGTGTTTGTATCAATCCCTATCAATCTATAAACTAACTTTCTTTTAAAGTTGTAATTATGGAAAGCTATTAGTCCCATTTATACAACGCCTTCTTGATTCATTTGAAAAGCCACATGGATTCAGGTATTTGGGATCAATGACCGTGTATTTTTGGTTCTGCATTAACAATAATTTGATTATGAACGAATTCATTCTAACGAACATTGAATTGAAAGTAACATAAATTATATTTAGATAATAAATTTCAAATTAAAAACTACAAATTCTAACTAATAGAAAAGTATAATGAAAAACATGATGTGAAACTTTCATATCAATGGTTGTGAAATTTTAAACCATGTAGCATGTTCTACAATTATATTATTAGCAACACTTTGTGTAGAGAGAGAGAGACACACAATGTGTGAGTGGAAAATGAGAAGGAGTAAGATGAGCTGGTTGATTTGAAATGAGGGGGAAAATGTATGTAAATAAGAGAGAGGCAAGAAGAGCAAAGTGAAAGATTACCACTTAAAGAGGTAGAATCATGTGAGAGCATTTATAGTGGGGTTTTAGTGTTTTTTGTTTTCTAGTGGCACATGGGAAGAGACTCCATTTTCTATGTATAGTTGTGAAATAAAGCAACAAGCATGTGATTGCATGTGCCAATCTAAATAAATACACCACTCTCAACATCTTTTTTCTCACAAATCTTTGTTCTGTTTCACAAAATTACTTACTAACTTCCCATGTCGTCACTCTCATCTTCATAGCACTTTCTTTTCTTTGCCTTGCAAGTTTTAAATTGCATAACAATTGCATTGTAAAAGATTTTGAGATTTCTACAACCGTTATGTTTCAACCATATCTATTAGATTACAATATTAGTTTAACTAACTAGTGTGACTTATATTATATTTAATGGTATCACTTTCATTTTCCACATTATAAAGATTTGCAACATTTTAAAACCATTTTCAATCACTTAATATAACTACAACTGCCACCATCACAAACAACCCTTCTTCATTTTTTTGAAATCCCTTTGACTATATTTTTTTCTTTCTTTCAATTTTCTGATTAAATGGAGGCACAAAGTAATAAACGCAGACGTGTATACTCTTTGGAACCAAACAAAATAGTGCAAACTATATTTGCAAGAAACTATTTAAGTTATTTAATTCCAGCATTGATGAAGATAAAGGAGAAGAATTCTACAAAAGATAAGAACAACCATATTGATTATATCAAGAATGTTGTTAAGTATGAAGTGGACACGGCAATGGTTTTATCAGCTCAAGGTTTTGCATGGAGTAATGGTCTTAAAGTAAAGCTTCAAAAGGATAATGAGAATGAGAAAAGAGAAGGATCATCATCAAGGATTTGTGACCAAAATGATTTAGCAAAAGAAGAGAATGAAAAGATGAAGAGGTTGAAAAGGTTGATACCTGGTGGAGAAGAGATGTGTGATGAACAAGTTGTTAATGAGCTAGAAAGTTATATAAACTGTTTGCAAATGCAGGTTAATGTTCTACAATGTCTTATGGCAGAGACCTGTTGATTGATTTATAATTTTATGTCTTAATTTTGCATTTCCACAAACTTATAAACTATGTTAAATTCAAGATATGTTGTCTAAGAAACTATGATTTTTTTTTTCTGCTGTTTTAATTTGTTGCAACTAAAACAAGGAAAAGAAAAGTAGTTATTTCGCCAATTAATTATCTCCATTGCAATAAAGAAATTATATTTTAAAAATATTATCTTTTTATATTCCTGTATATCGCATAATAGAAGATGAGAGATTTGTCGGTTAAACTAGTTGTAAAAACTAACTTTTTGATTTATATTAAGATTGTTAATTAATGCAAAAAAAATTATAGTATTTATTGGAATTCAAATGTGTGTGATTAGTTCTACATTAATTGATAATAGAAAAAATATTTGATATATAATAACAATAATTTATATATTTAATACAATAAAATTGATAGAAGGAAAGCTTAAATATGTTATGAAAAGAAAAACAGACATGAATTTAAATGACATTACCTAAGTATTAGATTAATATTTTTTACTTAAAACAGAAATGCCCTTTCCCTAAATTGAAATATTATTGTTTTGAATGCTCTTACTCTAGTGGACTAGAAGTATAAGATTTTATGTAAACCCATTATATTTTTGAGGCCCAATTTAGAATTGAAGTCCAATTGTACTAGAAGAAATTTATTTACCAAAAAAAAAAAGAGAGAAATCCTTAATGGCAATTAGCCGCGTGGCAAGTGGAGAACCAGGAAATGGGTAAGGTTTGATTGCGATGATGATAATAAACAATAAACAAAAGAAACAACAACTGAAAGAGTTAAGAATCAAAGGTTACAAAAATGTTGTCTTGGTCACAGCAAAGCTTCCTCATCCCTCCACCAATCCATGTTAATCCAAATTTGAGAAGCAGCAGGACCGTGGTGGTATGCTGCAGTTGTTCAGAGCCACAACAAGAACAAGAACAATCTCAAACTCCATTAAGGTACATACATACATACTGACATCAACACTACTATAGTTAATTGTTAATTAATTTCATAATATATAGATACAATTTTTGGATAGGAATAATGGGAACAAATTAGGGAAGTTAGCAATGGTTGCAGTGGCTGTGGGGGTGTTAACATTGGGGTCAATTAATGTTGGTGATGCATCAGCTGCCAAAACTGGTGGCAGAGTTGGTGGTCAGGCCTTCAGGTCTTCCGCTCCTCCTCGCAACTCCGCTCCAAGAATCAACAATAATAATTCCAGGTAATTACGAGTCTTTTTTATACTTATATTTCAATAAACTATTTATACGTATAAGTGTTTTCTATATCAGAAGATATAATAAAATAAAATTATATTTGTACAAGGAGAATAGTGTTTTACATGGCTATCTCATTTGGTGATTGGTATCTTATTTGCGACAGGACAAACATCTATGTAAATCCACGTGTGGCGCCGCCACTAGGGGGTGGATATGGGTACGGTGTGCCATACTACGGAGGCTATGGATGGTCTCCATTTTCTTTCTTTGCACCAGGTCCAAGTGTAGCAGTAGGCGTTGGAGGTGGATTTGAATCTATATTTCTGTTTATTCTTCTTGGTGCTGCTGCTGCAGTTGTCAGGAGATTCTTGGGATCAAGAAATGATGATGATGATTACTAGCACAAAGGAGTGGAACAGTTTGTGTTACATATAGATGTTATATTGGAAAAACAAATTATGTGACCAATTCATTTGGTGTTTTGAACTTTATATTATTATACTTACAAACTTGGAAGAGAAGCATTCTAAGCTCAAAAATTGGGATTCTTCCACTAAAGGAATCTCTTAATTCACGCCTGCAAAATCTCTTAATACACATTTTAATTTTATAATTTAAATATTAAACTTAAATCTAGAACGTCTGTTTTTTTATTAAATGACTTCTAATATCTCAATTCTAAGAATGCTGAAAATCCCTAAAGACAGGTGTGTAAAAGGTATTTTGGAGACATTGAAAAAAAAAGGAAAGGGGTGTATAAGTAAAAAGTGGTGTGTAAAAGGTCATTTTGTTTTTCAAGTGTTAAAACATTTCTTTGGATCATTAATTTCCCTAAATATTGATATTGTGAATGTGTGATTCAAATCATTAAAAAGTAGTTATGCTTAAGAATTGTTACAACTATCTTTGACCAAGTTAGTTATAACAAGGTGGTTATAGTTAGTTAAGTAAATACTTTTAAATACTATAGCTGTATTAATGTAATGTTTGAAAAAGATATTAGGCTCATTTTTATCTCAAGATGATTGTTTAGGCACCTCTCATTTTTTTCACAAAATGTTAAATATACTACAGAAATGTGATCTTGGTGGTGTATTTCAATCAATTTTATTCTCTTGAATTTCAACTTCCAAGAAAAACTGAAGAAAATTGTGGGGGTGAGTGAACATCTGCCTCCTCCTTATTATACAATTCCTTTTGCCTTCTTTTGAATTCAATCTGTCAATAAGATATTTTTCGATTACTCCAAAAAACTTAATCTTGTAAGCTAATCTAATAAGTAACAAGATAAGTTAGCTTATTGTCATTAGTTCATAGTGTCCACTATTTAGTTGGTTAATGGGTGTTGTTCATTTTTTAGATTTGAGTTAAGATAATGGTCCATTAGTTAAGTGTTAGTAGTAAATTAAGAAAATGACAAGACGTAAAGCTACAAGAATCACGAACTAATTGAAGAGACAAAAAGAAAAAGAAGAGAATAAAACAACAATTAGGGGATGATAAGGTGTATGTGATGAGAGTGACTGTGTACTAATTTGGAGTTTGTATCATATGAGAAGAAAAGAATATTTAATTTAATAGGTTTGGATGAGAATGATGAAGTAATAGTAATAATAAAAAAAAAAAGAGTGAGAATAGTAGAAATGAAGTGAATGTAGAAAGAGTGGCATTATATGCATTTGCACGGAATAATGTGTGGTGAGTGGGTCTAGTATCTTTACGGCTTGTGCCTTTGTAAGGCTACAACGCGTGCATTTCGAGAACAAGACAATGCAACTTCAAATCTAGTACTTATGTTCCTTCTTTAATCATCATGCATAAGGCTAACTCTCTTTTCTCTCTCTCTCTCTCTCTCCAAATTCTACCTTCGCTTTTGTTTTAACTATGTCCCTTTCAAAGGAAGATAGCTTCCATAATTTGGAGTTTGATTGGAAATAAATAAAGTCCGATCTTTAGAATGATTTGTTTTAATCACCACTTGAGCTCAATCATTTCGTTCAACAAAATTGAAATTTATTAGAACTTTCTAAAATAAACTGTGCATGAAAATTTAATCTATTTTTTATAAATAAACAGTGGCTTTCAATCAAATTATTGTGAATTTATGCAGAGGCAAATTAAGGAGAAACATGTCAAAAAGGATTGATTATCCTGCATACATGTACGGAAACAACTGTCAAAATTCCAATTGTTGAATTTCCAAAAACAATCAAGTTTAGATAAGATAGTGAGATTCTATTCTATTTCTATTATTACTATAGTAAAGATAAAGAAGCAGTAACTTTCAATTCTGAAGACTATGTCTGGAATATCTTGTTCCCTGCCCTACATTGGCTTAATGTTAGGATTCTCATTTTTTTCTCTCTTTATTATTAATTATACAACATTTGTGGTCCCTCTTAATCTCTCTCCCCTATCCTTTCCCACATTACAGTTAAGCATCAATATATACATAACAAAATCAACTATATAATAAAACAAACACATGTCAAATACAAAATATAAATTTAACATATATGCAGACTCTAGCTTTTTCTCTTGCCTCCTTCCTTCCTTCACAGCCTGTCAAGACTGAATTATTAACCTCATGATTATAGTTTTAAATTTGAGCTGTTTTTCTTTGTTGTTTCTTAGTAAAGGCTTGAACGGCTCTTAATTAATTACCTGCCAAGATATTAATTTTTTGTTTTCTATGAGCTAGCTTTCTCATGTTGTTTGGAGAATCATGAGAGAATTGTAATATTACTATTGTACTTTAGTGTAAAAAATGCTGGCATGAAGGAGGAAGAAGATGTTCAATGATCTTCGCCAGAGAAAGATTCAATACAGGTACTTCTTATTACAGGTATTAGTCCTACACTTAACAAATATATTATGGTGTGTTGAAGTTCTGAGATTTAATGTTTCTCTAATCCATGGAAGTGATATCAATTATCCATCCATGGTAATACATCAAAAAATTTCAAGATTAACATAAAATAACTTGATTTGCCCATAACCTTCACTTGTGATGTGTGAAATGTAGTATTTGAGTTTTCTTTAATTCTTAGCTTCATGGAATTATATAAAGTTGTGTCATATTTAGAATAGCTTTTTACTTTTCTATTCGGGTCGGTTCAAGGATAAGGTCAGAAAAGCCAAAGTCGTTACTTTAGGCCTCCGGCCAACCAAACTCAACATTTGAGATAGCTGACTAATTTTATGATTTTACATCCATTTTTTTGAAAAAAAAATTACATCAAGTTGTATTTTCACAATAGAAAGCAATTTTCTAGTTTGTAAGGCATGACCATACATTTTTACTTGGTATAGAGGATGAATGAAATAAATGGTTTTAATTTTTGTTTTTAGGCATGGGAACCAAAATTGAATATTCCATAAATCTTCTAGCAACCTTAGTAGAGAGCAACAAGTTAGCTGTTGTTGGAGTGAATGTGTGGAAGCATTATTATCAGAACAAAATTAAAGGTGGCTGACCAATAACCATCACACAGGACAGGAATCAATAAATTGCAAGGTCCCATCATGGATAGGATGCTTGACAGAAACAATATAGAATCCATCAAAAGGACTATGCAGATGCATGAGGACATCTTCAAACAACAGGTAGTACCCCTAATCATGTTACATGCTTTTTTACGATATGTAATAAACACTATGAGGGAAGCACACACTACTTCTCGCTCATTAAGAGTAAACTTGTAAGACAATATCAATTATCAATAAAGTCAATACTATTACCAACTTTCTTAATTTTCACGATTCAGTTGACTATGTCCTATATTTAAGGACAGATAGAAACAAATTATCCACGCAGCCACCATATGTGAAAATATTAATCTCAACTATGTTGATTTTGAAAGGACATTTATGATCTACATTAATTTGAATATTTACTAGTTAGCAATCATATGAATTTGGAATATTGCAGGTAAGAGAACTACACAGAGTATACAACGTGCAAAAGATGCTGATGGATGATCTTAAAAACAAAACTAGACAACAAAAGTTTTGGAATCCAATGAATGAAATAGATATAAGCCATGCTCATTCCATTGAACAGCATCATCATCATACAACACAAAGTTTGAGAGAGAATTTAGGGTCAATAGAAAGGAGTCATTGCTACTTTGGAGGCAACATCAAAATACAAAAAGGTTTTGATCTTGAAAAGCCTGCTATAGAAAACACTTCTATTGGATCATTTGGAATTGATGAAGGTGAGGTAGGGACTAGTTCTTACAATGCATTTCAAAGTAATGAAGAAATGGAAGTGGATTTGACACTAAGCATAGGAGGTAGTAGCAAGGTTAAGAATTCTAATATGGAGATTCAATTAGCATGCTTAGACTCAAACAGTGGGAAAAGTAGAGTAGGAGAATGCAGTGACACAACTACCACCATTAATACCAGCAACACTGACATTTACTCAAGGTTTACAACTTAAATTGTAGTTTAATTGTTTCTTTGTAATTGTAACCTTTTAACTCTACATGGACCACTGAATTTAGATGGTATATACATTCACATTTCTAGATTAGTTTCTACTTTATTCTAATAAAAGGAAAAGTTTATACATGAATAAATAGACAAATTGGTCCGTGAAGTTGTAGATATCAGTCAAAATAGTCCGTGAATTTTACAAACTCACATATACATCCCTTAAATTGTAATTCGTTAGTTAAAATGATTTCTCTGTTAACTTTTCCCAGTAGAGATTATGACATGACATGCTAAATGAATGTGTGATCTTTCACGTAGATCCACTTCAATGCCACATCACCAGAGACTAAGTTGCATATGAAATTTATGAGGTAAAAATTATTTAACATGTTTAGACTTCAAGGTGACAGTTTTGGAATTGACACGAAATACATGAACTTAATGGACTGCATAAGTTCGGTAATATGATATTGATGTGATATCTATATGACACGAAACATGTTCATATAACGTACCATGTCATGAAAAAACCAGAAACTTGTGAATCATAAGAACTAAAATCCCATATTTAGAAATAGGAGACTAAAATTTTGTTTCAGTTAAAATATTATTACCAAAAGTGCATTTAAGCCAACCAGAAATTTGAATGGTTTGATAACTTATTTTTTGTGTTGCTTCTAGAGTCATTTGAAGCAAGCATATGGATCAAATCAATTATCAATGCTTCCATTTTATGTTGGGAAAAGTATTTATCTCTTTGTTTTGTAAAAACTTGGTGCATTAATTATAATATGATCTAGTAGCATGAAGCCAGGACTATACCTCAAAGAACTGAATCAATTATTAATACAACAATGAACTATGAAATATACAAAAAAAAAAAAAAAAAAAAAAAAAAAAAAACTCATAAACCCTCGAAAAGAAAAGATGATGCCATAACACAACATAGTACTTTTCTAGTTTGGCCTAGTACAATCAATCCTAATTTCACCTTGATTTCCAGTTTTAACACCAACCTTTCCCAACTTAGTAATAGCATCAATAAAAGCACTTTCAAAAGCGTTTTTATTTGATGCAAACAAGTTGACTGTGTTCCTTGACCTTGAATCTGTAAACAACACTTGATCAGAAGTGAATAGACCTTTTCCTTGTTGTAGATTCTTGAAGTATTGATTGTCAAACTTTTGAGGCGTGATAGGATCCATGTTTATGGCAATTCTAGGATCAACTTTTAAAGGACACATTTGTCTAAGCTGAAAAGCATATTGTAAATTTAATGATGGATCAATTGTACTTCTTGGGCTGAATTTGTAGATTCTATTTGAGAAGCGGTTACAATGAGAGAATCCAATTGTATGTGCACCTAAACATTCATATAGTATACACATTAGTTTTTTTATTAAAATAATAGAATTCAAACTAACAACTATTATTAAATACCTGATAATGCAACCAGATCTGTTTGAGAGAGTCCATGAATGCTAAACATGGAATTGAGCTGATTCAAATTGAAATGAGGGGCAGGAAGACTGCGTTGAACACTGGCCATTGTAGATATTCTTCCATCACGCCTTCCCAATTCAACATTATAAAATGGACCCCCTGCCTACATTATTATTGCATACTAAGATTACTATTACTATATGTACATACATGAATGTAATAAATTCATTTTCTTATTGCACTCTTTTTTTTTTCTTCTTTTAAGTGACTTATGGGTGAAGTTACTAAAATAATTAGAATGAATGTGATGAAATGAAATGGTACCAAATTGACAACATCTCTAGTAGCCAGAGCAAGTATATCAGCACATGAAACTTTGTTTCGACACCGAGAATCTCTATCAACAGCTGCTTTGGCCTTAATCACCGTGTCGAAGCCGTCTCCGGCTAGTGTTATATCATCAGGATGATCCTTCTCTGCCTTATTATTTGCAAGCAAAATTGAAGCATCACAACCCTGTACACACAAAATTATTTAACATGATTATTGATAATAAACATGCACAAATTTCATTAGAGTTTAATTAATTAATTACTGACCCTGACAAAGCAATCATGAAAGAAGAGTCTAAGAGTGGCAGGAGCAGTAACAAATGTTTGTTGAAACTTTTGGTTCACAGCTGAACGAACCAATTGTTCAACATTGGGACATATATTGTTATAGAAACCACGAGTGAGTTGAGCTGAAGAGGTTGTAGTTGTAGTTGTGAAGAGAAGAAGAAGCAAAGACAAGAAGACAAAGCTTGGAGCTTCCATCACTAATTGATATTCTGTTTTGATGCTACAATTGTTGTTTGCAATATCTATAAGTCCACTTTATTTATAGTTAGGTACTTATATTAACATGATACCAACTTGAGCTAGCTTATGCAAAAAGAACAAAAAATTAATATTATAGTTGACATGTAATTAATTAATAAGAAATGAAATGGGTTACACTTAAATTTTTTTAAAATAATTGGAGAATGATTAATTGATGAGAGTCAAAACAAATTAAGGGACAGTCTGGCTAGTGATTATTATGTGTCATATTGTTATGGACTAAACTAAAGAATGATTGGGGTTACAATATTAATTGACACCATTCTAGAAGCCTTTAAAAATTGAATGTTGTTAAGTAGTAGTATATAGTATAATAATTTGCGTGAAGCATCTATAAACGGCATGTGTTTCAATCTGTTAGGACTTGCTTGGACAGCCAGACTTTAGTGTTATATAATAGTGCTACATATATTGGTGTTAACAGTCCCATTCTCAAAGGATACGACTCTTATATATTGGTCACATATTATTTTGGTCAGAATTTGAATTCTTTTTAACGATCTGTTTTTAATTGAGTTCAATAATTTCTTAACTTTACTTTTACAATATAATAATGGAAGAATAGGTTTGGACGAACTAGGAAACACATATGAACATGTTTGTTAATATTAAAATGTTTATAACTTTTTTTATCTTAAGTCTTAACTCAATATATATATATACACTATGCTTCGGATCCTCTCTCTCAACCTTAGCTAGTTTAGGCTTTGTTTGTGCGAGTCTGGAGGAAAAGCTGAGGGAGGGTTTTAGAGGGAATGTAAAAAAATGAAAATATAGAGAAATCTGTCACTTTCTTTAGAATACTTTTGAAAAGAATGAGATGAAAATACTATAAATAATACTCCTTCCATTCAATAATCAATGATATACTCGACCATTTTATTACAAATGAGTCACCCTCATTAAAAGAGAAAATAATGAATTTTAAATGACTTATAATTTTGATCCCTTTTTTTCTTTTTTAAAATTCTATAAATACAGGAAAATAAAAAAGTAGTTTTTGAGTGATTTTAATCACCTCACATTTTAAAAATTAAATTAAATAAATATTATTTAAAATATTATATTTAATCTTATACTCTCATGAAATGAAAGAGAAACTTGTTTTTCTTTTAACGCTTTATATTATTTCTTAATTTTTTACTCATTCTTTTCCTCATCTACAATATACGATTTTCATGGATGTAATCTAAATTTTTGTACTCACATACCAAATAATTTCAATAATTTGATTTGTGTAACCACTAGTTGGATTTTTCAATAATGATAACGAGACATTTTCATTAATTATTATGGAATATTATATAAGGTCACAGGTAAAAGCATTAGCATAAACATATGTATTGTATCCATATGCACATGGAAGAAGATAACTTGACAGCAAAGGCAACAAGAACAGTAGAAGCCAGCTTCCAGCAAAAACGAACAACATATATGCCAATGTATTAATTATTATGCAATGTACATGGAATTCCACACCATGACTTGCGCTTATCAATTTATCATCCCACTACCTATACATGACTTTGATCACACATGCTTTCATTTTGTTGTACAAATTTTAGAATGAGAAATTCACGGATCTGTGTCAACAACAATTTATTAAACCATACACGTATGTGGTGTCACCATATTTAAACCTTATTTAGAAACAAGACTTCTAATAGAATAATAACACTTCATTAATTTCATATAGTGAGTCTGATGTTAATTTATAAATAATATAGTTTTCTGAAATAATTCAAAACAGCCGTCTTAGCTCAGTGGTAGAGCGCGTGGCTTTTAACCACGTGGTCGTGGGTTCGATCCCCACAGACGGCGAAATTATAATTTTTTAATATTCTGATCCTGATCCACTACAAGCTTGACTTTTCACTCTATATTATTAATTTTTTTTATTTTATTTTTTATTTCTTCACAATATCTCAATGAGAATTGAGAAAAATAAGTGTCAAACATTTTTCTACCTTGGAGATAGTTATAAATGCAGTAGAGGATGGTCCAGTGATATGCAAAAAAAGAAAATCAAAATGATGCTTTCTTAGTCAGATTCTTAACTATATTCGAACAATTCGTATTACAAAGTCTGTCAAAATGGCATGGTGCTACTGCTATTAGTTCAGTTTGATGTGTTCTTTAACAGGTGAAGACATAACAGACCACAATAAAATATTTTTCTTTATATCTGGAGTAATTCAGCTGCATCAGTCAGAAGGAAAGGAATTAGCCATTAACCGCAGATTAAACCAAGGCAAAATGGGGGAGCAAGTCGACCAGAGCAGAGACAGACACTCTTCATCCCCATCTATCTAAGTACTTGAACGTTCAATATATATATATAACCAAGAAAAATGTTGACATTAAACAAAGGAATTTGAAGATTAATAAAAAAAAATCATATTTTATTTCCAAAATAAATAATGAATTGAGTGCTTTTTACACTCTGCTGTACAAACTTCATACCTCTACTATCAATACAACCTTGGCATTGCAACTTGCAAGGCCAATTTCTTCCCCAAAAATATTTTGAATTAAAAAATGATTAACAAGGAACCCCAAAAAGACAAGCTCACCAACAATCCTTGTTGCTCTATAAAAGTAAAAAACAAGCAGCTATAAACAAAGAAATAATCCTATACATCAAATCACTACAATGAAAAATTTGTGGCTGAGTGTACTCAACTCAGAATAGCTGAACGGCCATCTTGAGTTTGTTTTGTTTCCATCTTGGCAACTTGTAAAACTCATTCTTAGCCATCTTCAGTCTCTCTTTGAACTCATCAGGTGACAGATAAGCCTGCATGCATCAAGCTCAAACAAGTTACAATGAAAACAAAATCACGCTTCAATTATAAGATACAACTTGCAAAGAAAGGAAGAAAAGCAATAAAAAGGGAAGGCTACAGGTTGACTGTCTTTATATTATACCTCTCGTTTAGTCACGTCAATGCCAGGCATAGGATCTGTAGAAGCGGTGTTAACACGTTCATATGGGTAAACTGGAAGATCTTCAACATCTTCAGCTTCACCATCTTCCTGTATAGTATTAGATTCTTCTCTGCTGCTTGTAGAATTCTCCATGTCACTATTTCTCTCTGGGTTCGATTTGGCGGTATCTGTACTCCCTTCATCATAGCAAGCCAGAGAAGAGAATAGGCATTTTGATTTTACAAAAGTGCAAATTCTAACAACATAAAATAAAATCTCAATGAACTCATCTATTCCATACCTTTAAGTGACCGAGGAATCAAATTATCCCGTGCTGATGGTCGTTCAAAAGTGGACTTAAGGCTAGATATGGCTGAAGATTTAGGTGCAAGTGCTGCCGAGTCTGGTGTCATAGATTTTGGATACAGTTTTCTAATCATTGGAGGTGGAGTTGAAAGGTTTCTAACATTTGAGCTCTCGAAAGTAGCTGCCAATGCATTGAAGGCTGGAGATCTTCCTCTCACACGAACACGGTCAGGACTAACAGACATACTGCGGGAGCGCTGAGATTTCTCTGGCAGACCACCAGACCTTCCCCCATATGATACAGATACTCTTCTTTTGGGTTTCTAAAAATGTATCAACCAAACAGATCAATGCAAATACATTTATGAATAAAGGTCCAAACTTGTCCTTGAAAAAAGAAGTCCAAACCTATTTGGTCTATGATAAATCATAAGTAACAATTTGATTCTCAAAGATCTCATATGTTGGTCAAATTTGTCTTGATATGTCCTTAAAAATCATTGTAACAAGGACTAAGTCAAACCACATTTTTAATTTTTTAGGGTCAAATTAGTACTTTTATTTTCTCAAGAATAATTAGGTCTTTGTGTTTCTTTTCGAGTGCCACTATGGTTCTTTACACTGCAATGAAAAATTATATGAAAACCAGGTCCCTACAATGTTATAAGTGGAGCGAAGAGTAAAAATAGAATCATCCGAGGCATGTCCACAAGAGTATTTTTGTGTGTCTATATCATTAAATTATTTTTAATAAGGGAGGAAAATATTATTATATATTTAAGGAGAGGGAGAAGGCACTGGGCAACGTTCCTTAAGGAGGATTCAAACTCTCAGTCCCTTTGGGTAACAAAGCTAGGCAGTCACAACTGCGCAAGCACCCACATGTTACATCATGCAAATTTATCTAGTTCCAACACAGACTAATATCCATCCTTAAATGAATAGTAAAAAAAAGGGTTACTCAATGTTAGAATCAAATCTTAATATAAAGGAATCAAAAAAATCAAGCTTAAGGTTTTGTAAGCTTTAACTTGATGGGGAATGTTAGAATCAAATCCTAATATTTATTATTAGGATTAGAATAAGCTAATGGTGACACACATTAAAAACCTAATACTCATGATTGTAAAGGTAGCATAGAAAAATCCGACTTACAACCAAAGGTGCAGTGCCCCCATTTTTCATGATTGCAAGCTTTCTTTGAAATGAGTTTCCCAACATCTACCAAAAAAGGAATTCTCAATAGTCAGAATTTTAAGACTGTTTGAAGTCATTTAAGTATGTTATTGCACAGTAAAACTTACTGCAGATTTTGCAGAATCCCATTTAAAGAAGCGAGTGAAGAAAGGCGGTTCACTTCCTTCCATGACAATATATATTGGAGCAACATGAGATAATGTTTCTAGAAGAAAATCACTCTCAAGAAATTTCTGTACAATTCCAAGAGAATAGGTTAAGAATTGCACAGCTGACTTCAGAAATACGAATACAAGATAAAAGAGATTGAATGCACCAATTTTGAAACAACAATTGCTTAAGATCTTTTAAAAATTAATTTTCCAAGAAAAAACTCTGCCAGACTTGCAGTTAAAATGCTTAATGGTGTTCTCACGATAAAAAAAGTTGTCATAGTTACATCCACATTATAAAAATATGAAGTACATAATTTAACCAAGGAGTGACTAAGTTACTATATACTTGCATGTTTATAAGTTTCAGCCAAAGCAAAACCAATTATACCTCACCAATTGGTAGAGCCTGCATTCTACTTTTCGGGTCAACCTGCTGGCCGACCCATACAAAGATTTCAGAGTGACAATCTAAGACAAAGATATCTTCTGTCATCAAATCATCTTGGGAAAAGTTGTGTATCTCTGTCACCTGTAAATATAAACATTGGCTTCATACAATGGGATCAACACAATTCAAAACTCATGCATTTAAACAGATCAGGGGTGTACAAACCTTTAAGTTTCCTGCACGTTGGTCAATGAGGCAGGGAAAGAAACCATCATAAACAAGTCAGTCATTTGCCTTCAAGAAAAGATGGGTATGGGTGGATGAATATCATATAAAACTACCCAGCTAACAAAAATTTGGTCCTTACCTTCTGAGAAGTTGCAAGAAAATAGGTGAGGATCACTTTCACCATCCTTCACAATCTTTTGAGTAGGATATTCTGATTTTCCTCCTAACAATTCCCAAAACTGTTCAGATTCTGCACCTTCCCTTTGTGGTTTGCATTGTAAATCCGGCTGCAGACAATTGACAAGCATATGTGTTGATTAATAAACAGTTATGATATTAAAATTGGCATAATTTATAGGCTTGGTAGTGTGGTTTGGGATAATTAATGCCTGATGGGATTGAATCCAAAACCCTGGACAACTGAGGCAATTCAATATAGTCCAATAGCAAGTTTGGCAATAACCAGTATAATTACAGAACTTTTGGCTAAACGGCTTAATTACCACTTAGCATGCGAGAGCTAATGTATAAGTTGTTTTTGTAAGTTATCTTGGGGATATCATAAGCTCTTTTTACAAGTTTTTCAAACACTTATACAAGTGTTTATGTCGTAAGATAAGTCAAATAAGCTCTGCTAAATATTTCCTTAACCATATTTAACATGCAAACATATAAATTTGTTTGACATGAACATGTTGGTCAATTTAAAAAAAAAAAAATACATTGTGGGATTTGTTTCACATTAAGTATCTTGGAACATATCATACCTTTATCAAATCCAGCATTCTGTCAACGAGTTCCTGATCATCTGAAGTTGTAAGATTTCCAGACCAAGTAAAAACAGTGGACTCACTATGAAGTATGTAGCAATGAGAGGAATTCAAGGAGGATGCCATCTGGTTGACAAAAGAAAATGAAAAGAAAAATAGTGATTATATAAATTGGCCATACAAAATGAGTGGATAGAATGGCCACTACAAACAGACAAGATGACATACTGAGTCAACTTGTATAGCTTGCATATTTTCTGGTCCTGAGCCCTGGATGCGGAATAATGCAACACTGTTCTCACTGTATGTCTCATCTGGAATTTCCTTCTCCGCAACGTAATTCTTGTATGCATCACTAAGTCCACCCTAATAGACAATTGAAATAAATTACCAATATTAAAGAAAAAATAATTATATCTATAGAATATTTTTCCTTAGTTATGCCAATATCAGGATCCTACAAACCTTATAAACAATAAAGCTTTGAAGAATGGAATGAAATTGAATTGGTTCACTGCCTTCATAAATACGAGCCTTCAATCAATTACACACGGATAACATCGGTAAGGACATGAGAAATGAGCATAAATTATCTCTCAACAAATTGAAAATAACAATTAAAAAAAAAAAAGTACCATGGATGGGAGAAATTTCATCGACTCAACCATTTTTCTTGCTAGTGTAAGAGCTGAAGCTCTTTCTCCCTAATCTCAACAAAGAAAGCTTGTAAGGATAGCAGGTTAATGAAATTTTATAACAAGACCAAATAGCTTATGCATTTATTCAACACTTTCTGGTCCCAAAACAGTTACCAATGTTGTGAATGGTGGGTGTAATGAAATTGATAAGCTATAATTCACTGGCATAGTTTTCAGCTCCGGATAAATAATTTACAGTCAGATTTTGAGTTTTTTACCTAGAATACACATTCAGGAAGAACTAGAATAAAATGCTATAAATCTAAATCGTTCACCTCAACACTGTTCGTTCCAATCCATGTTCCTATAAGATGTTCCTCCCTATCTTCTCCAGGATATGAATACTGAAAGATGTAGCAATCTCCGCTATAAAACTTTGACTGGTCAGTGGCTGCAAGAAGATTCTTTTCTTGACCATTCACACGCCAAACCTGAGCATTTATGGTATAACACTAGTCAACAATAGAACAATTAAGCAAAAGAAAAATGCAGGAAATTAAGTATAATCAAATTACAATCAGTCCATCCAAATAGTGAGAAGTACAGAAATAATATGGACAAACCCAAACAATTAGAAACTATAGGAACCAACGCTTTGTGGAAAATTAGGAAACAATGGCTAAATGAGTAGAAACAATATGAAAACCCCAATTGATTGCGAACCAATACTTTGATGTATGGACCAAAACCCAAACTAGTGAAAATGTAGGTATCAATGTCTAGTAGGGATAAAAACACAAATGGATAAAACTACAGGACCAAAATCTAATTTAAATAACAAAATACAAGTGATAATAAATTCACCAATGGGCTAATAGTTAGCAGATAAATCAAGTAAAACAAGTTTGATATTTATACATCCATTTTGTGAAGGAACTATGAAGTCTCATGCAGCCCATTCTAAATGAATCTTGAAGTAGTCTTAATTTCATATATTTCAAGCATATGATACAATATAACTCTTATGCATTTAAGCCTCTCATTTTGGTGATCATATTTAGAACGGGAGATGAATGGAGTTTTGAGAATATAGTGATTGTGATTCTACAAGATTCTCCCACTATGAAAAATCAAATACATAAGGGATATAAGACCACTAAAAATTAAAAATAGTACTGATAAAAGTTTCATCAAGAGATATCAGTATTGAATCTATTGATGAATAACTATTTTTTGAACGAAATATTTGAGTACCTGTAAATGTCCTGTGCAATCTATGTAGGGTTGAGGTTCTTCTTTTACTGGATCAGATTTCAAGAGGCCCTTGACATCCAATCCTTGACGTTTAAGAAGTGCTAGAAGTCATAAACAAGACATAATATTAGAGGAATATAATAACAGCCAGGCAAATAATATTGACAATGCCAGTTTAAAGGTGAAGAAATATGCAGGCTCATTACACCAAAGTTTATTTAAAACTAACCTGCTACCTTGCCACGACCATCTTCAGACATTGTTACATTAGTTGTCTGGGGCCAAGAATCAAATTTGGACCTGAACATCACTGTCTCAAATCCTTCAATTACGCGGATTATCTGAGATTTTGGTCTATTGGTGCTACGGACTAGTTCCTGTTTTTTAACCGTCAGAAATCCAATAATCATTAAAACTCCAAACAAATGCTTGACAATACCAAGAAACAAAGAAGAAAATTTACATCTGAAGCTCCACTTGCGCTTTTTCTTTCATCAAGAGATGTGTTTCTTCCCGTCCAAACAAACACCTCCAACCCACAATCTAAAATATAGCATTTGTTGGTGTCCAGTAATTCCTTTGTCAAAGAATCAGTTTCAACAGGATTTTCCTTCCCGTTTTCAACACTGGAAAAATGGTAGTTTTATTATAAATGGAGCATTATAGAATCTAAAGTTTCAATATAATTTTATCAGTGTAGATGTCGCAATAATTAGCATTATTTTCAAGTCCTCTGAAGTATCCATTTTCTCAACTTCTGGCTAAAATAGTAAACTTACAAATTTGTACATTGATAAACAACATAGGTTTACAGATAATGGGGGAACTAAAACAATAGTGAAATATGACATTACAAACACATTCAAACATTAATGAATTGAGTTCAAATATCATTGCTAAAAAATATATGACCAGATTGACAGTGTAGATGTAAATGAAAATACCAGCGGAAAAACTAAAACAACATATTACCAAAGCAACTTTGGAGGATGAGAAGCAACTGGCTTATCATCATCACTGACTGTTTTTCGTGGAAGAGGAGCAAAGCCACCAAACAAACCCCAGAATTCTCCAGATTCAGAATCTGCCATCAGCTTTCCATCCTCTTCATGGAAATTCAAGTGTATACATCCAATTAGTCATACTATGAACTGGCCCTTAGAAGATTAGAATATACTAGTGCACTTACCAATAGAAGCCACTTCACATTTCCCGTCATGGTAAGTATCCTTAATATATTGTACAACTTCCAATGCTTTAGCCCTTTCTTGAATAGATGAGTTGGAACCATTAAATTGGAAGATTTTTGACTCGGTATCCAGAATAAAAATATCATCATGGTTGAGCGTAGATCGAGCAAAAGGAACCTGTAACCAACACAAATATTTAAATAACAAGTAGAAATTAATGTTTATATACGTTACATATCTGTTTAATTGTACATACTAATAATGAACAAGTCTCAAACTTCAACGAATCAATAACAGGGGAGCAATATCAAACTTGCCTCTTTGACATTTACAACATGTTTCCCTTTGCATTCAAACAACCGTGTCTTATGCTCTTCGGCTTCAACATGCTTAAAACCAGAGGCAGCTCCACCTTCTTGTGGTATAATACATGGTTTGAAATAAGACAGGAACTTCTCCGTTTCATGACCCTGCACTTCACGATACTGAACAGCACGTCCTCCTAGAACTGCATCCAATTCGACTGTTTTGATGGCTGCAACACCAGCTTCATCCTATTTTATAGTTATGATAACCATCGAGCAAATGAGCACATTATAAAAAATATTGAACCAAAAACAGGTGAAAGGGGATAAAAATATACGAACAGCAGATCTTACCTGAGTGGTGTCTTTACCAAGCCAATAATGAATGTCATGGCGCAGAGCACCACTTTTTGATGCTGTTGTCTACATGAAGATAATAGAGAAAAAGAAAAACATTTATACTAATTAAATATATTGTTGCACATATTATTGTGAAGGAAGTGCAAGAAACTCAGCAAAACTATAAACTACTGGGTTAGCATTATCCACAAAGCCAAATAACAACTAATAATGTAATTTAGCCTAAATAAGTTGTACAGCCGTACAGAGGTTGAGATATGAACCAAAGATCTAATAAATTATATTTTTCACAGAGAAAAATAAAGCTTTTCGAGAGAAGCCAACAATGTATTCATGTACATTTAAGACAATAATATATTTTTCAAATGCAGAAAATCATTCTTTCAACCATTATGTCCTAAAAGCCAAAGTCCTAGTGAAATAAGTTCCTATTAAAGGTAAAACTGACTCAGGTGAGTTAGATTCCTATTTGAATTATTTTATAAAACAATTTCCCCTTTTGTATTTCTTAATACTTGTTGAATGGATTCCTTCAACCAGGATAGGCCCTTTTTATTTACAAAATAGGAAACAAAATGAGTTAGGACTAGTATAGACCTTAAGATGTCCCTATCACTTTGTCTTACCCATCAAGGAAACAACAACCCTTGAAAAATTGATTGAATTCATGCTAAATCATTTTATCCTGTCAGTGTATCTTTATTCTTATACTGAAAATCAAGTGGCATTACAGTGTGAAATGTATATGCATGAATGTAATCATTTAGAGTTATTCCCATCTTATTACGAAGAGTTAATTCCGCAAGAGAGCTGGACACCCAGCTGGCCAGCTGTCAAAAATCAAAACAAAAACACAGTTGTTTGATAAGATAGTACATATCTGATCCTCCTTAGACCCCATACTAGATTACTAGTAGGAGCCTCAAGCACTGGACCACCCTAATTTTTCACATAAACCTGATCTCTGTTTTTAAATATGCAGGTCTTAAAAGAATAGAATTTTCATGTCGAATGTTTTAGAAAGAAAAAATGAACAAAAACAAAATTGATCTTACATGGTATTCCACATCAATACATAATATCATGATAGGAACAACTGGTAGGATTTTAAAATGTGAGTCTTCATATAATATAGTAGTAATAAACAAAATTACAAGCTTCTTGCATATGTGAGTACCGACATGAGGTTAGCATTATATGAATGAAAAACCATTCAAAACATGGGACTTACCTTCAAGATCAAATATGAGTCTCCAGTGAAAAACTTTCCATAGGAAGACTGAGGGATAGGAACTGGATTAAAATTCTCAATTCCCCATATTTCAAGTCCACTATACATGGTTAAGGAGAACTCAAGAACATTGAAAAGTGATGAGCACATAATTGAAACCAAACATTCACAACTAAATGAAGCATTAACCTTGAATGAATGAATTAATGTAGAATGAAAATATAATCAATTGTAAACAACACAAAACATCATTTTTAACTTGTGCAGGATACTCTTTTTGTCCAGCTCCCTTCAATGCAGGATCCAAATCTCTCATAGAAACACCCATATTGTTTTTCTATTATTTGGTCTTTCCTGATCTAGCTTGAATCTAGCAAACAATAGCCCTGAAAGGAGACCACAAATCATATAATCAATCCAGAAAATGAAAGTATGCTCTGAATGGTCTATGGCTGAAGCTGACAATGATAACTGTTTCCACTAACTTTTTCCAAGCAGAAAAATCTGGTTCCAGATAACATAGTTTGTAAAAAAGACAAGTCAATTTATAGATGATACAGAAGGCGAACAATATTAATTGATCGTTAAGTATACATAATTGATAATAAAAGATAAAGCTGTAAGCCCAGCCAACTTATGTATCCGTAGAAACAATAGAATACCGTTTATGACTTACAATTATGATGGTTAACTAACATATTAAGGTCTTATAATATTCTGGGCACATCTTCAGCTGATGTTAATAGCCCAAATAAGCTCAAGTAAGGGTGCATTGTTCACCGCCACTTATGTAACCTCTTCACCATCATTCAAATTAGCAATCACAGTGAAGAACTCCAATTACAAAACTTAAAGACCTAATTTCCTTATATTCATGTTCCTCGGATTTTGTAAACAACTATTTACTCATGGTTGTTTACAAAAAAATAATATTGAATACACAAATAAATAATAAAACCTCTAAAACTTCCTGCCTCTAAAAGCCAAAATGCTGAAATTACCCTGTATTTTTCTGGTGTATTTTGACTATTTTCCTCCCTACAAAATCTTTGGTTTTAGAAATTGCATTTTCAATACTCATTCACATTTTTAAATATCTCTTCTCCCTTTTCTATTTTTCTCTTGTTTTTCTTTCGCATCCTTAAGGGAAAACGAATAGGAACAAAACGAATACAACAGACAAAACAAAATTGTTGAAGCGCATTTTCAAATCAATGCATTCTAATTCCATGAGCATCGATAATTATAAATTTGAATGGAATTTGATATTTATAAAAGCAATGATAAGAAAATGAAGATGAAATGGATTCAGCAGTACCTTTTTAGCAATCCGTGAAATTCACTGTTCGAATTTAGTCACTGTTTGTTGCACATGCATGCATGTTTTGAGCAATACTTTTTTTGGGTAGCTAGTGAAATTTAATTTTTTTAATTTATTTGGGTTAAAATTTAGAGGAGGAGAGAAGAGTGATGAAGGAAATGAATGAGGGGTGATGGAGGAAGGTTAGACCCGCATTGTGAGGATTGGATTTTGATGAAAACGAGAAACAGAAAAAACCGGACTCATGCATAGCATATATATATATATATATGAATATATTTGCAATTTTAATTCTTATCAACTTTATACATAAACTACTTTTTCCTCATTTTTTCATTCTCTCTTTTTTTTTTTTCTTCCAACGAACATTTTCTCTATTTATCTTTTGTAATGATGGACTTTTTTCACTAAATGTAAAGATGGATAAAATTATAAATAAAATATTTTAAATAAATAATAAAATTAACAGAAACAAAGTGACACCAGAAATGTGACTGTGACGTTTTTTTATACATCGCATTATACTGTCTACTAACAGACACTATTTGTTTTTCTTGATAAGAATAATACACGTACTGTTATAACATTTTATATGATTATTTACCCAAAATCAGGTATTTAATTGGTAAGGAAATATCAAATTATAACTACAATAATTTAAATAGTGGATACAATTGAAAGAAATAAAATATTAAACCAGAATTTGGTAGTTGGTATCCTTTTATTTAATTGAATAAACAAATTGAAATTATAAATAAAATAATTT
>JBBPBT010001011.1:2903691-2921078 GCA_037974875.1 Cicer bijugum | reverse complement strand
ATTTTTTTTGTAATTTAAATTTCTATTTATTTATTTTTTATGTATTTTTATGAATTATATGAATTATATTAATTATATATATATATATATAATTCCGTTAAAAATTTAAAAAAAAAATTATTTTGTTTTAAAAAAAAATCAAGTAAAAAGTCGTCATTTAGAATGGCGACTTGTAACATTAAAAAAATAAAATTAAAATAAAAGTATTTTAATAAATAGTTTTCAAAACGGAGTATTTGTATATTTTTATTTCAAAATCAGGGTATTGGAAAAAAATCCTCTAAAATCAATAGAAACTCATACATATACAAACATATCATGTTAAATCACATCTCTAGCGGGCAAGCAATATTCCAATTCGTACATCATGCTATATTATTCTCTTATTCTTTATTTGTAAAGATTTTCATGTTTGTTAAAAGAAAATAGAAAGTGAATTAAATATATCTATGTGTAAACATTTTCGCCTAAAAAAAAAGGCGTAGATATTCTTAAAATATATATATATATATATATATATATATATATATATATAAATTATTTTTTCATTTTTGAAGACAAAGTAATATAATTAACAAAGAGCGTTCCAATTAATATTTATAATTAAGGGCGTAAGGAAAATAGTACATCCACAACAACAACGAAGAAGACTACAAGGCAACACATATGATGTTGACGAAATTAATATAGTTTCCTCGTACCAACATTGATATATTTAATTAAGTTACCATTTATGTTATTTATTAATAAATTTTAGAAGTCATCGAACTTATTTATCTAGTTACTGAATTTGCATGTGTTCAATATTCAATCGATCACACAATATCTTGGTGAAAATGTCTCTTGAACGCATCCATGTGAGCCTCTTGCAAACATATAGCAACCAACAAAGAACCATCATTATCCGGACCAGGAAGAAGCAACGAATCTCCATCAAGTTCATGTGTTCCTGGCCCCATATATACCTCTTTCCCCCACCCAAAATCAAGTCCATAAATGGGCAAAGTTAACCAACTAACCACTCCTAAATTAGGGTTCCCATAAAAAGGTCCCTTATCACTCCCTATAGCATGAAGATCTTGAAACTTAGTCAAATCCTCATGTTTCTTAAAATACTCCATCCCCAATCTCACATACTCATTATTCACTTTCTCAATCGCTTCCCTTATCCTACTAGAAGCATACCCCAAAGGCTTACTCATCAAATCACCCGCAAGACTAGTAGCCACAACATCCAAAGTCGCATTCCCAAAATACCCTTTCGGTAAATTAGGATCCACACGACACCTCCAATCAACACACACACCGAGCGCGGTTGGTTGGTCATTTCCATGCCCTCTAGCTTTACTTGCACTTCTCCAAACATGACCGGTAACCGTTTCATACCGTGTATAACCACGACCATTACTAGGTTTTCCCCAACTCTCATTCGCTGTTTTTCTCAACTTCTCAACTTGTGTTTTACTCACTTTGATAATAGCCACAGTTGTTTTTTTCTTCCTTTCTTCAATGTTATCCGTATTTCCCAACAAAAATGGAGGTTCATTAAATTCCCGTTCACTATTGGAACATTGTGGTAACAAAGGAGACTGTGATTCTCCAACATGCAAAACGTTTCTATCGAGTAACGGCGTCGTTTTAATAGGCTCACCACGTGCAAGCCTGGCCCACTCAGAAGTGAAATGCAACGCGCTTTGTCCATCAGCAACCGCGTGTGAGACTAACAAACTAATGCTAACGCCACCGCATTTGAAGCTCGTGAGTTGAACGATAACCAAAGGAATGTCGTTAATTGGGAGCGTGTAGTCAACGCGCGGGATAAGGTAACGGTAATAATCCGAAGAAGGTGAAAAGTCACTGATATCGGTTAAAGTTAACGAGGATTGTGCTTCGATGAATTGAACACCCAATGCGTTGCATTCGAGGTCAAAACGACCGTTGTTTTTGTCGTTCCATTGTAAACGACCAGCCAGTGGATAAAACGGCACAAGGACTTTGCTTAAGGAATCTTTCAAGGTGGTTGCAATTGTAGTGGAAAGCCAAGTTTGTGAGGGACGATAGAAGTAAATTGTTGGCACGTGAGTTATGATACCAATTTGATCCCATTCTGATAATGGTAAACGACCACACCATGTTGGTTCAATAGGTCTCACCGAATAACAACTTTTCAATGTTACTAATGATGAAGATGATGACATGTTTGTTTTACTGTTTGTCTCACACGTGTTTTTTTTACTATTACTTTAGGTTGTGAGATCAAAAGTTTATTGGAGGTGTCTTATATATAAGTAGGAAAATTGAATGAATCAAAAAATGTTTCTTTTTGTTGCCGTAAATAATGTATTCAGTTAGGTGAAATGAAATTGTTGTGATTGTGTTTTTGTTGCATGAAAGAGTTGGAATTTTAGTTTGAAATTAACTCAACGAAATGCATACATGATGATCCATGCACATTTCATTTGTTTGTGAATTGTTCTGGTTGGGTTAGCCAATCAAACTTGGCTTCTATGTAAGTTTGTTTCTCACACGTAATTCACTTTTCAATGTTATTAAAAATCGGATTAAATATCAAACTCATTTAAGTAAAGATCAAACTCATGAGACTTGTGATTCAATCATATGGTGCAATGATGACTGAACAACTAATAAATTAATAAATAAAAAATTAAAAGTAAAACAAAACATAAATTTTAAAAACGTCTTGTCACTTGTTAAAGAAATAAAAAAAATTATATTAAAGAAAAACAACTTTTAAATTTTTACATACTTAAAATATAAATTTCACTATATTTTAACTGATTTTTTTTCCATTTTTCATTTTTTAAGAAGTGTTCTAAAACCACTTATTAATATTTATCAATCAATTAACAAATTGATCAATTACCACTTTAATTGTTTGAATTAGTCGGATTTTTTTCCTTCAGTTATTTGAACACAAAAATCAAACACAACATGAAATTGTGTGTGAGCTCATTTTTAAAAGACTCCTACCATTTTTTTTTTATAATAGTACGTACTTCGATTATACAAATTAATAAGTTTATCAAATAAAACACATACTAGTTACAAAAAGTTTGTACATAGAAAACTTCTAATATTTACTCGAGGGGAATTTTGATCCGTATTGTTATAGAACCATTTAAGATGGAAAAAAAATACCATGAAAAAAAAGTAGGTCTGAATTGAATACTCTTAGTAAATTTAAAATAGTGATTTTGTTGCATACAATATCCAACTAAATTATAAGGGGGGCATTTGTTTCAAGTTTTCTAAAGTTTTTGCTAAGAATGATTTTCAAAAGAATACAATGAGAACTACATTGTCAGATATTTATTTTTTTTAAATATGTTGGATTAATATTTATAATATTCTTGAAAATTCATATTCATAGTAATTTTTTTTTACATCCACATCCATTTTAATTCAGTTTTACATTTTATCACTTAAGAATAATTTCACAGGAATGTTGGAAGTTATGAGAAATTATTTTAGTTTTATGAACTTTTATATACATAAAATTAATTTTGGCTCAAACTTTTTTTACTCAATTTTAACTTAATGAAAATCGGTTTCACATAAATAATTTAGTTACTGAATAGTTATGATGTACATCAGTTAAAAAATTTATTTGATTTTCTTATTAATTTATGCTTGCATAATTTTTATAAAATAGACTTTCTTTTTATGTTCTTATTTTACCTAAATCTTTTATTAAAACTAGAGATTAGTATTTATTTTAATAGTAAATAGAATAATATTAATTTTGGTTGTTTTTAGTAAAAAAAGAACACAGTTGTAACTTGTAAAAAAAAATACAGCTGTAAGTGGAATAATAATATTGTTATTTCTCTTAAAAAAAAAGTGGAAATATTATTATTCGCGGGTGATAGAGTGGCGGTGTGTTGGGTTTAGGGTTTTGGGGGATTGCAATGGCGTCGAGACCAGAGTTAGTGGCACCACCGGAGATATTCTACGACGATACCGAAGCACGCAAGTACACCTCTTCTTCTCGTATTATTGAAATTCAGGTTTTCCTTCTTCTCTATTCCTTTCTCTTTCAAATCAATATCAATTGAATTCTGATTTAACTCATGACCTAAACAGGCTTCACTTTCAGAACGAGCACTTGAGCTACTCGCTTTACCTGAAGACGATGTTCCTAAATTACTCCTCGACATTGGTATAATTTCAATTTACTTATTTTTCATTCATTCGTTATAACACTGCGTGATGATTTGTGATTTCTGAATGTTCCTTTTGTGTAGGTTGTGGATCGGGACTCAGCGGTGAAACAATCTCAGAGAAT
The DNA here is from genome assembly GCA_037974875.1 of Cicer bijugum. NCBI lineage: Eukaryota > Viridiplantae > Streptophyta > Magnoliopsida > Fabales > Fabaceae > Cicer > Cicer bijugum. The sequence goes on along the minus strand of JBBPBT010001011.1, from coordinate 2,916,772 downwards.
GGCCACCATTGGATTGGTCTCGATATTTCACCCTCAATGCTTAGTATGATTTCCTTTTTCTCTATTTTTTCTTTCTCTAAAACTATTGTAACTATTTTTCAATGTTTGTAATTTTATTTTACAATTGTTAACTCGTAGACATTGCATTCGAGCGAGAGGTTGAGGGTGACCTTTTACTCACTGACATGGGTCAGGTATAATAATATTCACCTGATTTAAGCTTTTTTGTTGTTGTTATTGTTTGAGTCAATTTAATGTTAATTTGCTCTGAACGCTGTCAGTTTCCTTTTCCGTGTTATTGATACTGTGTGTGATTTTTCTCATTACAATGTTCAAATGCAAGGATTAACTTCTCCATGTGTAATAAAAATAATAACATGCATGCCCTGCACCATGCCTTTCGCTTTTATCTTATTCCTTATCTTTGGTTTCAGGGTTTAGGGCTTCGTCCTGGAGTTATTGATGGGGCCATCAGTATATCTGCCGTTCAGGTGTGCTTTCGATAACTCTGAGAAAATTAAACTAGAAAAAATTATGAGAATGTGTCAGGACTATAGTTTCAAATTTTAAAGTTACACAGAAACCATTTAGTGTTATTATAGACTTATAGTTTACTTGTCACAACTAACAACCAGCTTCCCTATTTTGAACCGGGTTTGATTAAGTCATGCTTCTCTACCAAATTTCATTGGAGCATGTCTCATATTCATTACTAATTTTGTGCACTCTCTAATGATAATGCAGTGGTTATGTAATGCTGATAGATCGTCTCACAACCCTCGGTTAAGATTGAAGTATGCTCCTTTCCTTATTTAATATACCACTTTTTTGTTGTTTCAATACCCATTGTTTTTTGAATCTCTTCAAACTCTAAGTATACAGTAACATACAGGGTTTTTCCACATATCTTTATGACTCGCGCCATCTACGTTACAATTGGACTATGCTGAAAGTTTTCACTTTTAAACTGTCACTCAAATACTATCTAATTTCTATTCTTTTGTAGGGCTTTCTTTACATCTTTATACAAATGTTTGTCCAGTGGTGGTAAAGCAGTACTTCAACTGTATCCTCAAAATGTAGCCCAACGTGAATTGATTTTGAATGCTGCAATGCATGCTGGATTTGGTGGTGGCATAGTAGTGGATTTTCCACACAGGTATGAAAATCTTGCAATACTACTGGGGCTCTTCGTTTCATCAAGAATAATCTGCCAGAAAAATGTTCATGTTATATTATACCATCTGCTGATATAAAGTAAATGAATATTATGGAACTTGGACGTTCTCTGAGATCCATTCCTCTATTCTCCTGATGTGACTGCTTGTTTTTGTTTAACATTATTTGTGAGAATATATGAAGGCCTTATACTCGGTAATTGCTTAAGTGTGCACATGGTATTTGTATATGAGACACTTTTCGATGCTTTGGTAGACAGATCTGAAAACATCTCTTAATGTTTTTATACACCCTTGTTCTTCAAGTTGTGAAAGAAAATTTAGCACATACTATATCATACTCCTTTTTGGTCATTCTTTGAGAATATATAAAAATAAGGGTGACGTAGCTGTGGTATTTTAGTGTGCAGATATGTAATCTATTTGATGTTGGTGAATTAGATAGAATCTATGCTTTTATGGATGATAGTATTAGACAATGAATAGAGTCTGAACACATTTTGAGTAGGATTATTGATGTTTTCTGATATTTTGATATTGGTTAGGTTAATTGGATACATTTGGGACTTATTTACCAGGAACTTAATATATATTTTTTGATGGATAAGAGAAGAATGTGTATGTGTTTTTTTCCACCATCATAAGTTTTATATAAAAATTTGGGTTAATATATCTCGGTCGTATGGTATCTTATGTTTTTAAGAATTTTCCATATTTGTGTTTATCGTGCTTGTATTGTATCAAGTATATTGGCCTCATAGGTGAGAACCAGCTGAAATATATTAAATGTCTTTCTGAATCATCTTAGAATTGTGTACTTCCCAATTGTACCTGAAAAGTGAACCATCTTAGCACATGTTGAGATGAATTACGAGACAAAGATAGATCACAAATGTGCAATGCATCGAGACATACATTGTCACATTGTTAATCATATGTAATCCTCATTCAATCCTATGATCTTCCACCTTTACTATTTGTAACACTTCTAAAAGAAAAATTATGATAGTCCAGTGTTATATATTTGTCTTTTGTTTGATTTTGTTTTCAGTATTGATTTCTTTTGAAAAGAATTATTGCTCGCCTTCTTGAGCATGATTTTTCACTAACTGGAGAACAATTGTCTTATGTTAGTTCTAAGAAGAGAAAAGAGTTTCTTGTTCTCGCATGTGGCCAACAATCAATGAGTTCATCCTTGACCATAGGTAAAACTGAAGACGAGAAAGGGTTCTCTGATGATGATCATGAAGATGAAGATGAAGAAAACCACACAGTAAGTCTCACCACATCTATGTACTCAATTCATGGATGAAATAGATGTAATGCATGTTTTTTAAATTTCATCCTTCTAAAAGCATGCCTTTCGTCGTTACAATTTATGCTTTTATTTTGTTGATTAGTTTGTTTAATTTATAGATCACACTACCTATTCATAAATTGTATATGACTCCTCTAAAGAATGAAACTTACTATACATGGTAAAGGAAGAAATATTGATTGATGAACAAATTCATAGTTATTATTACATGCATATAATTTAAATTATGTGTTAGCATATTAATTGTCAATTTTATCATCAGTGGTTACGATGTCTTCATGTAAAGTGAGACCTCCATTTTGAGGTGTTGAAACCCAATAAATTTATTTCAGATTTTTAAAATGCAAAATATTATGATAATTTTCTTATGTAGATTCATTCCGTCCTCTCTGCCATGAGCTTATAGTTTGTTTTAAAAAACACTGCAGGTATGTTTCTCAGACAGGCATAGAAGACCCTTTAAGAAACAGAAAAATAATAAGAATGGCAAGGGAAGGGAATGGATACTGAGGAAGAAGGAGCAGATGAGAAGAAGAGGAAATGATGTTCCTCTAGATACCAAGTACACAGGTCGGAAACGGAAGGGTCGATTTTGATATTTTTTGGCATCTGCGAGTGCGGAATATTTATTCTGCATGTTTGTGACCTGAATTATTTTGTACTTGCTTTTAATAGAGATAATAAAATCTCTCATTTTTGTCCTGAATTATTTTGCATTTTTACAAGTAGTTTTTCAAGTGGTAAGTAATTTTAGCTGTGTCTCTATTTTACATTTTATCAATATTTGGCCTTGTTGTACCTCTTTTCAAGGGTTCAAAATTTTAAATTTACATGTTAGTTTTGTGTGGCAATTTTATGATATAGTTTATCATGTGAACGATATATCAGATGATGATTGTATAACATTTACGAAAAGAAAGAAAGTCGTGCATACGAACCTCTGAATTAGTCATACTCGAGGGGGTTTTAGCCATCTAAAAAATCAGGGTCATTATAAATGTTTCTTAAAATAATAAATGGAACACTATAATGATAACTTTACTTGATTTCAATTATTGTGACATATATATAGTAGATTTCAAATGTAAACAATTCTCGAGTCAATTTTTTTTTACCAATTTTAATTTAGAAAAATTTTCTTTTAAGTAGAAGCAATAGTAGCATAAATATTTAAATATTATTTTATCAGTAGTGTTGTATATCACGAAGCTTTATTTTTGGTGAAATTTCCTGACGCTAACATGGGTTTATAAAAATAGAGATTTATTTTAGAGTTGAAGCGTTGAACACAGTGAGTCAAGAATTTGACTGAAAAAATCAAAATCCAAAATCCACTTTTTGATTTAAGGAAAAAGAGTGGAGTTTATTTCTGGATTTTGAGGTTTGTAGATTTTAAAGTGAGGGAAAGAAGAGGATAAACAAAGAAGAAAAAAACGCTTTCCTTCATAATAATGGCAAAACCAAAAAAAATCTATTGGTATAATAACAAAAATGGAAGTGCGAAAAACAAAACCCTTACTTTGAAGTTATTTTTATCTGGGCTAATGACATAGTGACAATAATAGGCCCATCTACATAATTCAAGACCACAAAATTGCATTCCAAAAAACCAGACACAGTCTTATGAACCCTAAACAAAAACATCGAGGATTAATCGTTGATCAGAACAAACATTAATCTTGTCGATGCATGCATGGCTGAAGTGAACAACAACACTCTAGTCGTGAGGAAACCTTGTTTTGATCTTCCAACCGGTTGCCCTCAATGTCTCTCTGCTTACATCTATCTCCATTTCGCTCAAATTCCATTCCAATTGAAATTCCACTTAAACCATCCTCATTCCGGTAACTAACACCCCTTTTCCTTCTTTCTTCTTTTCTGTCATTTAGTTTTATGGCTTTTCACTCCCATCTCATAAAGTTTCAATTTCTTTTTTTTTTTTTTTTACATAATGTGTCTAGATTTTTTTTCTTTCAATACTAACGTTTAAATTGTTTTCTATGGCTTATTGTGTTTTGTTTAGATAAAATTCCTTACTTTGAGTTTGGTGACAATGTGGCGTATAATAATGAGAATGAAGGGATCATTGAATGCTTAAAGAAAGATGTTGGTGTAGTTGATTTGGATAGTGAGGTTTCTTCATCTCCTAATTGGATATCAATCAAAGCAATTATCACCACTTGGCTTGATGATGCACTTGCTTATGAACTTTGGGTTGGATGTGAAGGTTCTTCTGCTTATAGTATCTATTATTCTGATCTTCCTTGGCCTATAGGGAAGGTCCTATCTTGGAAGAAATCTCGTTGGGTAAAGTTGAAACATGGGATAACTGATGACAATGCTGATGTGAAGAAAGAAGAGGTCAGTTTTTCTTCTCACCAATAACGGTTTGTTCAAATTTCTCTACCCTACGTTGTTATAACGCCTCCGCATCTTTGTACTGAATAGCCGCAAATTTCATTGTTTTCTCCATGTGGATAATAGTTTAAGTCTTTTGTGTGATTTTCTCTTTGAAATTGTATTTATGTATGGCTTTTAGTGATGGACAGATATATGGGAGAGCTAACTCTGCTTATGAGGCTCTATCAAAATTGGTAGGTGAAAAAAACTACCTATTTGAGGACAGGTGAATCTTCTGGCTGAGTTATACTTACATGTGAATTCGTGGTATAAAACTTTGTTATAGCAGTATGTTGGCAGTTCTTTGGTGTCATTTTCATTTTTAGAGCAAAAATTGACTTTGACATCTTGGTTGTGTATTGACATGCTTTATGCTTTATTTGGCTTATGCAGTCCATCAAGTTTGGATGCTATTTTTCTTGCGCATGGACTTGTTGTTCTTCAAGCTTTACCTGTAAGTGTTGCTGCCAAATATCAATCTACTGTTTTATGACGCTTGTTTTAAGGTAGTTGTGGATACTGGATATACCGATATACACTAATGCTGCTTAGGCTACACACCTATCCTAATAAATTAAGTTGGACTTACATAGTTATGATAATACTCTGGGAGCTATTGTGAAGTTGACCAGATTCTCAGATTGTGAATAAATGCTGTTTATGGCACTTCATTGGGTGAGGGAATAAACCACATTAGAGAATATCTTTATATGAAATGTATTTCCAAATGCTTCGCTGCCAAATTGTGTCAATCAATGAAAGATACTTAAGTAAGAATAAGGTTTATGTTCAAAAGTTTCAATCTTACAAAAAAAAAGTAGTAATGCTGGCTACAAAGTATAAACAGACAAGACTTGGCAATAAAAGGCCAATCTTTGTGCTAACCTTCATTCCACCGTTCTTTTTAGACCTGCTAAACTATGTGTTTTGATTTTATTTTTCGTTTACTCTCGTGTTACTTGGTTGTTTTTGTATCACATATTACATGATACGTTAGTTTGAGAAGTTTCTAACTCTATGCTTCATTTATGTACCATTAGGAATCTTCGACACTGCGGATCAAATTTTTGGAACATGATAATTTAGTTAGATATGTGCAAAAATGTAAGACAGGACTTAAAGAAGGTGGTACATCGCCTTCATCCAGTCCACAATTTCATACAGATGGGTCATCATCAGGTTCCAGAAGTCAATCAACTCCAAGTAAGAAATGTCGATGATTTTGTTAATGCTCAAAACCAGGAGTTATGATTATGTTATTTTACCATAACATGATGCTTTATCAAAATTGTGTTATGATAGATAATCAATTTTATTTCTTTGAATAATAGCGAGTTAACTATTCTCATTTTCAATGTTATTTTTAATTTAAATATGTATCTTTTTTATCAATACGGACATTGTTGTAAGTTTTAAGTTTCAATTGAAACTTCTAAATTCATATGAATCGCAATGCAATTTTTATTTTACTATGCAAAAAAAAAAAAAAAACAAGTTAGGCTAGTTTTGTAATAACTGATGCGTATTTATTGGCTTAGATTTGTGCTCATGTTTGCATAGTTAAACTAGCTTATTAGTGCTCGTAGTGATTTCCTTAGAAGTTTTGAACATGTCTAAAATCTTTTCATGTTGATAATACAATAGAGTGAATTTCATGTTAGAACACTAAAATTAATAGAGAATTTGTTTCCTTTTTTATATGCTTGTATTTAGTTAGTTTCTTGTATTTATTTAGTTTTTTTTTTTGTGCAAATTCAGACTATCAAGCCTTGTCACTCTTCATGAAGTTTGATTTATCGTTTTTTGTCTAAATTAGGATCAAAGTCTAAGAGCAGACCGAAAAGAGAGAAAACAGAGGAGGAGAAAACCTTAAAAAGGAAAGGCAAATATTTTTTGGCAGCACAATTGATTGCCGTTGTTGTTTTTGTCACCCTTATGACATTTGATTATGCTGAAGTGGAGGAGCTTGATCATGTTGATGAAGGCCATGATCACTGACTTCGCGAGTATAAAATTAAGGCTGATAAAAACAAGTGTCTCATACACATTCTATACTTTGCAAATGAAAGTGGGAAGTTACCATCCATTACTATTTACATATGATCCTTCTTTTTTTTTGTATTCATAGAATCGTAGTCTTATTTGATCAAACAGATTCATCCATTACCAAAGGAATAATGTCTTGAGTGAACCTTTGAGTTTTTCGGCTTATACAAGATTTTGGAAGAAGTTTATGGAAGGATGAGCTTAAAATAAAGTTTATTTTAAATGCATAGTTACTCTTTCAAACACATACCATTTGAATGATGACACATTGATCAAATGGCACCTGTTTTGAAAATTAACTGAATAATTATGGTAATGAAAATAAGATTTATTGATGTTGATATTATTTGCTTTAGACTTTAATTAAATTATTCACTCTAGATAGAATCTAATGAAAAGGGCTGATCTATTATATTGCTTTGACTTTTTTTTCATATTTTTTTTATCTATTGAATACTGTTGGCAGCTATGAAAGAAAGAAAAAACCCCAACTTTATCTTGGGTTAGATCATGTTCTTTTGCTTTGTGACTGGATTAATTGTGTAAAATAGATTAAGTTTCTAGTGAACAATGCACTCTTAATTATAGAACATTGCTAAAGTCATCTCGATCAATAAAAAATCAACTGTTTATTTTATGTGGATATGAAGATATATCATGATTAAATTATTTCATTTTTACTATTTAAAGTAAAGATACAATAAGAGTTAAATTTATAAAAATTTATCTTTATAACCAAAATATGTTACTAATTATTTAAGACATAATTTTTTCCAACAAAACGAAAAAACGGAAAAGATCAAAAGAAAATGAAAGCGTATCAAAAAATTGAGAGCTTCTTTCTCTTGTTTAAACTAATAAAGAAAGGTCCTCCTGAGAATTACATCAAAACTCCTCTTTCCTACTACTCATAATTAAAAAAATTGAAAAAAAATAAAAAGAAACTCTACCAAGGGAAAGAGATTAGCATAAAACCTTTCCATCCATCTAAACCTACCCTTAAAATAACTAACTAGCTAACTAAAATAGTAAAAATCATCTGTATTCATTTTTCAGCCTCACAAGTTTTGTGCAACTTAACACTCTCCCATTGTTTAATAAGTTCATTGTATCCCTTAGCAGAACTAATAGCAAATTCTGCCATTGAGTTCATAGCACTTGACATTCCACCACAAAGTAACTTAATACCAACCTCGCCCAATTTCTCGCTACTCATTGCCAATTCTCCCCCTACCTGACCAGCTTCCACCATATCCATATTTTCTTTGGATCCAACTGTCGTATTTTGCATATTATCTTCTCTTAGTTGTTGCGCATGAAAGGACCCTAATCCGTCTGCTAAAAAGTCGATGCCATCAAGCACAGCTTCTTCTTGTACGCTGTCTAGACGTCTTGACCACTGAACACAAAGTCCAAACAAAGGTTGAGTACCGCTCGACCTTCGAGGAGAGCATACGAACTTCGATGCATCAGGCTCGCATGTCATACACCGGAGAAGCCAGCCAGTTAGAGCATGAATGTAGGATCTCTGAGAAGTGATCCATACTTCGAATGTGTTTCGCCAGTTCCTTAACTCAGTTTCAAGATTAGAAGCTGCGCGTGCGAACCTGATTGGATCAATTATTGCCATGGGAGACTGTTTTCTGGCATCAAGAACGGTGGCTAGAATAATCTTGGCTTCGTCTAAGGTTTGCTTCTGTGTCTGATGACATTCTGCCATCACTTTCCACATCTTTGCTAGCCTGTAGTTTGTATATATCAGAATCAGAAAGTCATGGTGTTTTATATTTAATTACATTACAAGGCATTATAGTGTGGTATATCTAAGATTGTTCATGCATTGGTTTGGTTTAGGAAGAAAACCGAACCAAGCAATTAATGTTTCATCCCTGTGCCCTGGTCCTGTATTTCCGAACTGAACTGAAACTACCATTACAAAAAACTGAATTATATCAAGTGCTATCATTGACATTAACTGATATTAGGACAGTTAAGAATAAAGAATTGAACTGAATCCAATACTGTAGAAAAACAAAAAAACCAAACCGCATTGAAAAGTACTGAACTGAATCAAACTGATTTACTTCAGTTTGTGAACTACACATCACAGTTCCTTTTTTTACGCGGTTTGGTTTTGTTTTTGATTTTTTTAACGGTCCCTAGCTATATTTGCATTAGATATGTTGGACGTAGAGTGTCATCTCCTTTAAAATTACAGTATACTGTTTATGTAAAAATCAGAAACAAGAGCTGAAGCATAACAATCACAAACTGAGTTTGCAGTTTTATTAGGACAAGAGAAAGAAAGCATGATTAAAAGTTATGCACCAAAGTAGGTGTATAGTCTTTACATACACAAGATTAAACAGCTGATGTGAAAATTTGATGGCCCTAATGCTAAGTATTCTAGAAAGCAATGATATGGTTTAACAATAACATAATGGAAATTTATCAGTTTGTTAAATTTTTTAAGGGGAAATAATTAATGATTTTTGTACGTACTCTAGCATCAATTCAAGAAGTTGGGGATGCAACTCTTCATCCCTTAAAGTTTCAATTCTCCTTGAAATAGATTCAACTGAGTGTAATGAAACTGTTATTTGAGTATGTAGATCTCTAATGGCAGCTCTTGTTTTATCCAGAGAAGAGGGTTCCTCTCCTTTTATATCACGGTTCCTTAGTTGCAGACATTTCTTCTCGTATGCAAGTCGAGCACGTTCTCCAGACTGTTGAAGAAGAAAGTAAACATAGCATTAACTTTCCTATTATTAATATTGTATGCCATCTTAAGCATGGTGACCAAATGCATGCCTGATCTTTGACACCGACATGATCGGCACATGTGATTATGTTCAATTAATTCATTTTCTCAAATAATTAGCAATAGACAAAGAGAGACTATTGAACTAAGTTAAAAAGTTGAAGTTGGTATCTGATACATAAGAAAGTTTTATACTACAATTAGAGGCATTGTGATTTTAATATTATACCCTATATAAAAAATTACAGAATTAAATTAAGATGTGGAATTTGATCTTATATGAAATGCATTCAATAGTTCACTAATAGAAAGAAGTTCAGAATTATACCCTAACTTCCTCATAGAGCTTCTTCTCCCATGCATATAGCCTGTCTAATGTTGACTGGTGACTAACAGAAAACACACAATGTTCTTCCGATGGATCATCGATGCCATAACCTTCATCCCTAGTGATTGAAGAATTTGTTATAATTTTTGATGAGGGCGAGCGATGAGAAGCTGAGCGAAAAAGAGCTACCGGGTTCAACAATTTTGATGCTACAAAAGAAATATAATTTAAACTTATATTCCGGAAAATTTGCAAATATAACGATTGAAAGAAAATATGATCTACTAAAACCAAATGTGGACTTGAGAACAAGCAAGATCATTTCAGCACACAATACAAACACATATTCTATAATTCGGCTTGAGTTTGGATAGCGAAAATAAATGCATTGACCAAATGAACAGCAAAGTTCATGTTTTCCTTCATAAATAATCATTTTGAGAATGAATGTTATTCTTGAAACTTTAGGCTTATGGAACAGTTCTGAACAATATGAAATGAAGAAGCATGAATGAACACTTTCAACAAATTGAAAATATAAAATTGTGCACTTTCACCAAACCTGACAGTTCCTTAGAATTGGATAAATATTGGGATTTCTTGGCCTCTAGCAATGCTGAGACAGCATTGGCTGCATTGCATATAACTGTGAATTGAGCTTCAAGATCCCTTATAACTTCTGCCATATTTCCCGGCCTTCGGTTCACGTAAACCGTAAAACCAGGCGTTTCTTCCTTACCTTCTTGATTATCAATTGCCATTTCTTTATGGATGGATTCCATGTGACCAGCAGTTTGAGCTTTTGATACTTGAAAACACTCACTGCCATTGCCTTGTGAGTCTGATACTTCTTTTGCAGTTTCGGTTTTAACATCTGTTCCATCCTCTTTCTTTTCCTCTTCTTCCTCATGTTCATCAGCATCTTCAACCATGACTTCTTCTTTAGAGGAGTTTACATCAATTTTGGTTTCTTCTTCTGCTACATTTCTCTTTACAACAAAACCTTCTTGTTCAGTATTTACTTCCGCCGGTTCCAAGTCTGGTATTCCTTCTTCTTCACGAACCTGCCTCAATCCTCGGTTCTCGTCATCCATTACAATCTGATCATAGGTACTTTGAGTACCATAATTGTCCAACGATGAAAACAGGTTCCAAAAAGAATCCCATTGAGAAGACTGAGGTGAAGGAGGAGGAATAATAGGCCTATTATTATTGGGAGAATAATCAAAAATCGAAGCATTCACAGGCGGCGATTGCATAGCGAAAAAACCATCAACATCATATTCGTGCATTGGATAGTATGTTTCGATTCGAACCATTTCGGGTGATGGAGGCCTTTCCTCAACCAAAACTGGTGGATTACCACTCGGCCTTAAGTAATTAACTTTCAAAGTTGTAGTATTCGGTCCAAACTCAATCACTGTTGGACCGAATGAAGAACTTTTCGATATCGGAATGAATGCAGGACTAGTTTTCTTCTTGGAAGGCGGTGTCATGAATGAATCTAATGAAAACTCAAGTGCTTCATCTCCTTCAAAATAATCAAGCAAAGCAGCTGATATTCTTTTTAGAGACTGAATGTATGCTATATGTCCAGTTGCAAATTGAGTTCTAAACTCAACAGCTTCTTTTATGAATCTTTTTCTATCTTTACAAAGCTTAACTGCTTCTTCATCATCTAACCTTGATTGAGAACACCCCATCTTTATACTTTAAAACCTTAAAAATTTCTATATCTCAGCCTTGCATTTCAAATGAAAATCAAATAACTTTCTTCTATATATCCTCAAAATTCAATCTGCAGAACCAAGGAAAATCAATATAAAAATTAAATTGAAAAAAAAAAATCAACATTAATTTTAGTAATGTATCAGTATCAATGTAAATAAAGTTTGATGCTTTTCTTTATTTTCAAGTAAGGGTTATTGAAAATTGAGACTTGGCCAAATATTCCTGAAGAATAACACCCTTTTTCTTCTATGCTTCCAAGAAAACAAAACTATGTTTTTAATACAACGCGAAAATATTAACAAAGCTTGAAACTTTCAATATGGGTTTTTCTTAAAACTCCAAAAAACAAAAATAAAACACAGACTATAAAGGAAAAGTAATCAAGAATCACATTGGAACAAAAAATAGAAAGAAAAAAATGAATTAAGAAAAAGGGTCACAAGAAGAGGTGATAAAGAAGGTATTGGTTTTGATTGAGAATAGAAACGAAGAGTGAAGTGAAGCTGATAATGGAGAGAACTGTACCTGGCAACAGCGGGAGGGAACAAGATGGAGCTTTGATCAGAGAGAGACGTTGAGAAAAGCAACGGTCAAAATATAGAGGAAGAATGAAACATGAGTTTGTTGGGAACAATAAAGTGACAGATTTTAAAAGCAACAAAAATATAAATGTGTCCACGTGTGTTGGGAACAATTAAGAGACAAAATTTAAAGAAATAACATCAAGAATATATATACACATATAATTAAATAATATTTTCTTTGATAAATAAATAATCTTTAAACTGAATGGATTCTTTTTCCTTTTTAATTTTTTAAGAACTAATGCATAGTAATAGTATGCGGAGATGTTACTATAATACATATTTGATGAGCTACATTAAAGTTATATCTAAATTAATTTTTATGTCATAATATTAGAAATTGATGATATATAAAGATTTAGTCTATCTAATATATATAATATTTAATTTCAAAATTAAAATAAAAACAAAATTGAGAGAAATTAATTTGACCTAAAAATATTTATGCATCAACAAAGATTAATTATTGTTACCTCATAGCTGAGAAAAGAAAATTAATATCAAGTTTAAATCAAACTTAATCCAAGGCTTAATATATCCCTTTTATGTATTTGTCAAGGATTAGTTTATGTGTTATTTTTTCTTATAGACTAAAGTGACTCATATTAAGATACCATGGACAGATTTGAATGTTAACTAGTACAATAATTTTTTTACAGGTGTAGAGTTGAATTGAGGGTTTTTTTTTAATAATTCTTTGTTCAAAAAAAATTATCAAACTGCTTTCTTTTAAAA
>JBBPBT010001011.1:2864635-2876766 GCA_037974875.1 Cicer bijugum | reverse complement strand
AACTTAGTGTTAAAATTTAACTTTGTAATTTCAAAGAAATACATTCATATCTTTTCAAAAAAAAAAAAAATCCATCAAACCTTTTTGTCTATAGTTGGCATGGATCCTCTCCTTTATTTCTTAATCATCCTATCTATTCTTTTTGTATTTTGCAGTAGAAAAAATCTACACGCCTCTCTATCATCTATATCTCTCTCTCATAACTTTACAGTCTCTCTTATTTATTTTTGCTCAAAGTTTTAATCATATCTCCCCACTTACAATTATATTAATTTTTCTAATAAAGAAATTGTAGGGAAGGATATGATCCATTTTCAAAAAAATAAAAAATTTAGTGAGTTAAAATATGTTATATGGTGCAACAGATTCTTTAAATTCATTTAGATCAAATGATTTTATCCGTGCAATTGCGATAATAGATCAATATATGAAAAGTTATATATGCTTTATTCTTTATTTCCCATAAAATTGATTTGCTTATAATATAAGGCATTGAAGATTTTGGTGTAAAACATAGACAATATTATGTTAGGCAGCCCAATGGTCAGTCAATTCCAAGAAAGTACCTAAAAGTTTGTGTGTTTTCCTTTTCCATTGACTACTAAGTCTTTCCCAAAAAAGTCCTATAAGAAAAATATTGATGACAAAATCAAAGCTGAAACAAACAAAAAAGCAAAAAGTTAGTACATTAGACCAACCTGACCATGACCATATAAAAAAACATCCAACATAGAAATTCAATGCATATTGTGCAATTTAGAAACAGGAAACTTCCTTTGTTGTTGTCAAGAAATAACCTTATTTTTATATTATTATGATAGATAGACTCTTCTTCATACCACTTGCCATGCATCTTCCACCTTCCTTCCCCTTTCATCCACCCTTTTATATAACCAACCCTTCATCCACCCTTTTAAACCATTACAAGTTTTCTCATTAATTTTCATATGCTTAACAATCTGAATTATTCTCAACCCTGCAGCCATGGTTCTTTCTGAAATGGACTACTTTTTTCCAGATGACACATCACATAGTAATATCAACTACGCTTCCCCCTTGTTTGGTTTCATAGAACTTTTCCTTTACTTTACTACATTTTTTAACAAAATCAATAAGTTCTTCTCAATTTTCAAGTTTTTTCTTCTTTGTCAACTTCATTCTAGTTGCTCAGAGGTAAGAGTAGAGAAAAAGATATTAGAATCTAATAAGTTTAACCACCAAGTGAATAATGAGTTAAATGTTGGAAGAGAAAGTAGTGAGATTATTGAGAGGGATGAAGTGAAAATGGTGATGGAAAAAATGGGATTTTTTTGCAGCTCAGAAAGTGAGGAACTTGATGAAAAGTATGGTTCCAATGATCTTTCTGAACTGTTTGAGGAGAAGGAGCCTAGCTTGGAAGAAGTGAAGATGGCTTTTGATGTTTTTGATGAGAACAGAGATGGTTTTATTGATGCAAAGGAGTTGCAAAGACTTCTTGTTATTTTGGGATTCAAAGAAGCATTAGAATTTGAGAACTGTCAAAAGATGATCAACAACTTTGATCAAAATCAAGATGGAAGAATTGATTTCATGGAATTTGTAAATATTATGGGAAACCTCTTCTGTTAATTTGTTTGTTCCTTTGTTTAAGGATATTCATATATAACATAATATGAGTTTATTTGATATATTTTTCTTTTCTTCTTGGCAATGTTAATCAAATATTAGAATCTAGCTACAAACATTTTGAAATTGAAAAAAAAATACTCAAATTAGTTATTGAAATTATAAAATTATATCAATCTAAATTTCACATTATCAATATTTTAAAATATCCATAAAATTGCATAATTTTAATCAAATTCACCTCTTCAGTAATATTTGCAAAGATTATTAAGACTTTAAGTTGGTAATATCGAGATTGAATTTGAAACTAAGTGAATAATGTTAGAGATGAATTTGATAACAAATCTAAATATAAAGAACGAATTTGATTAAATTTGTACATTTTGATAAATCAATTTAAAATATCCATAATGTTTCTTGATACATACCTTGAACTTCAATAACCCCTTTAGTATTTACTATATTCTCTAATAAGTACTGTCTGTTGATCAATCACTTTGATAATATTTTTTTGCTGAGAGCATATTAGACCAAATCCTAAACAGAATCACTTATATATGTAAGACCATAAGTCATGGTGTATGGCATATGATGTGATAGAAGAAATTGCATTTATATAATATAGGAAAGCTCTGCCTTACTATCTTCAAGCTGATTCAAATCTACTCTCTCTATCTTCAAGCTGCAAACACACTCACATTACATATCTATATTGAGCATCATATATAAATATTGTGGTCAATTTATAAGCAGAGAAGATGGACTGTGAATGGTTAGAACCCTTATATATCCACGTGGCTATGTACTTTTTTTCCATGCTGCTGCTCCTTATTCAAAATCCTTCATCTTTGGAATCAAATCAAACAATATATAGTTGACTTATATGGATGCATGTCTTCCTAAACATTGATGTTCATATTCATTATTAATTCATATACTGTTGTTATGGGAATAGAATAATAAAACAAACAGTAATTAATTAATGGTTTTCCTACCCTACCCCAACTCTTCTGATCATATGGCAATGTCTTCAAAATCCGAATCTGTTCTCATTACATTATATTTTGACTTTATTGCTTTTCTGATTGCATGTTCCTAGATCATCTCTGAACGTGTCATACTACACTCGATAAGTTTAAGCTACATTAATATTAATTATAATCAACAATAACATCACCAGGATCTAAACTTGATCATATTTTAATATATAGGCCTAATGAATTAATTAACCGAATGGTGTTCCTCGTTATCGATCCAAACACTTCAAAACCACTCACATTTTTTATAAAGTATAGTTTAATCACTTGCATATAACTATCAATTTCACAAGTTTGAAACTGCACGATATATATTATAACACGTATTAATTGCTTTACATCATTAATCGCTTTCCCTTCAACTTTTCTAAATTCTGTGACTGGCAGGAGGAATTTCATGATTAATTTCAGTCTGCAAACAGAATCAAATTCTTATAACTGGAAAATGTAGAGTCAACTGCACATTGTTAAAGTGGCAAAAATTAAGATACACTCAATCAACTAATAATCTTGTGAGTCAACTTTTGGTTGTTCCAAGCTAATATAATGGCCTAAAGTGAAAATTGATTCTGAAAGATTGATAGTTTTGGATAAGAAACAACATGGCAATGTAGGGCCATTTATAGCCTTAAAGAATTTGGGAATCAACTTTATGATTAGTTGTATGAATTGTGATATGAGATGTAGGATTCATTTATACATTCTACCCTTTAGGCCTATAAATAATGATGAGGTGCATGTGCAATGTGCATGCAGTGAAGTGAAATATGAGAGTGGATTAATCTCAATAATGTTTTCTGATTCAATTAAAAGGGCCTTGTATGAAAGTGTAGAGAGTAGATTTGAGCCAGGGATGACTTGCCGGCGGCATATACACATATCTGTAAGAGTATTATTGTTTTGCTGGCAAGTTGTCTTTGGTTCATGTTTGCTCTTTATTCTCTCATATCAGACTCCAAAATGGCTTGGCTTCTTCATTGCACCCTTTCATTTCTAAAATATAATTGAATTGAATGTGGTATATGAATCGCACTTGTTATGTCACTAGACCTTCGCATGTTTATAAAGTTATTGCTCGGTCTTTAAATTTATAATATTATTATCCTATTAATTTGGCAGGTCCTTGCTTGTTTATCAAACAAGCCAAAAGAAAAATATCATAATTCTTGTTAACATAATTGTAAATTGGTGATTTTTGTGGAGCGTTCATATTCAAATTTCTTAATTACTACTACTAATTCAATATTTACCATTCTCATAAAAAAATCCATTATTTACCATTTTTTTAAAAAAAGTTAATGAACTAGAAGAGAAAAACTTTCCACTTTGGAAGTAATATGAAGGCTGCTCAGCTTGCCTTGCTCTGCCTCCTTGGTGTCTTCAATCGTATTCTCTTTCTATTTTCTTGACCGGCTAAGCAGCAAATAATTCAAAAGTTAAAACAATCTATCTGTCGAATTTTCTTGGAGTTATTTTATTTAAAATTGAAGTAAAATGTTTATTAGTAAATAATTTTTTTGTTCTTCTTTTTCATAAACAATCATTCAAATTACATTTTAATCTGAATACAATTTTTATTTTACAAGAAACCATACTTTCAACTAAATATATCTCGACACACATCTTACGGTGCATTTCAAATCCATAGTTTAAAAATGAATGAACACTTACAGGCTTGCGCCAAGGGAGGATAGAAAAACAGACATAAGGTCAGGCAACATAAATAGCATCATCATAGAGTTAAGCAATGAACTTGTGAATAGACAGACAAAAAGGAATTGTACTTTTTCAACTTAACACTTGGAAAGTTACAAAGATCAACAAGAATTAGATGAGCTGATATGATTCCCCCAAAATTTACCATGTTAAATATAAAACTTATATAACAAAAAATGGAAGGGAAAAATATAATTTGTCATCCAACAATCCCCGAGGAAGGGACACTAAATCGTTAGCCTCCTGTCAGTGTCCGGCCACAACCCTGACGGCAATGGCAGTTTACCTTGAACCCAACATCAGCATCAGCAGCCGACAGGCGATCAAGCCTCAATAATGCTGCAATTTACAACTCTCATGTCACATGAGAAACCAATATGAGGGCCAAAAGCAACAACTTATCTGACCAAAGAATCGATCAAACTAGCTGAGAGGATTCAAGTTCAAGGTGTTGAATAATTGGAAAATAGATGCAACAATTTATCCAGTGTTTCAGGAGTAAACTTCCTAGCAAATAGGTAACATGGCTTCTGAATCCCATTCCACAAGCAAGGCCAACTTTGCACTTCTTTCTGTAGAAACAACAGATAATTCATCAAGCTGATTCATTGGTTCATTTTCTACAAATCAGTTAAGTAAAAATCTCATATAGCTTACCTTCTCGTCACTGGTGACGTGCACACTAACATCTACGGACTGCAAACATTACAAATTAACAATCACAGTGAATATTCGTGAAACATAACTTGAAGACAAAATGAAAAGGCAAGGTTGGGTTGACAGATACTTGCACAGTTGCACTACAGATGACTTAACTACAAAAATAATAGTTAGAATGACATTACTAAGGAAAGAGGATTCTCCAACTTGATGTCTCTTTTAATTCTCCTTAAAGTTTGATTTTGTGTTTTATTATGAAAAAGGAAAGAACTGTCATCACAAAGTCCCCCTACTAAACCGTCCCACCTACTTTTAAAGAATTTTCTTATATGTGAAGTCATTTCCATTCAAATTTTTTAGATTTTAAAATATAAAACCGTCATCCAAAAAGAAAAATTGCAGTTTTCCTTTGAACCAGCATTGCAAGCATTTTTGCTAATGGCTAAGAATGCACGTGGACTGCGAACACTATATAACTCTACTCAAGCGGTACCAGTCCAAGACATATGAATATGGATTATTAAAGAAATTGGTGTTAGCAGAACTATACCGTGATATTCTTCAAAAGCTCATAAGTAACATCCTGAGCCCTATATGATTTTGGATGCCATTTTCTTTCAGACCAGTCAACATGGGTTACAGACCAGTTTGCAATTCCACCAGGATCAACAATCTAAAACCAAATGCATAAGTTTGATTAGCTGAAGATTGAAAAATGTCAATACAAAATAAAAGAACTATACTACAATTGAAATTCTCACCTGGAAGAAGGTTGGTAAGTAATGCTCATCAGCAATGCAATTCCGCCCCTCCAAACCAGGCTGTGATATTAAGAATTTCACATTAACATCAATTCAAATTTCATAGCCATGGACATATAACTAATTATAGATAACTTGCAAGTCAAATTTATGCTGCCTAAGACAATAAGGTGTTGCTTTTCTAGCTTGGAAGGAAGTTCATATGAGAGAATAAAAAATTCTGAATTATCACGAGGAAACTAAATGATCTAATCACCTTAACCATCTAAGTAACTCCACTGGCACATAAGACGACTAGATATAAGTTCATTTGTACACCAGTTCTATGTCACCTAAGACAATACGGTGTTTCTTTTGTAGTTTAGGACGTAGTACATATACGGGATTTGAAGTCCCAAATCATTAACACTGCTTCCAAAACTACAAAAGAAACACCTTATTGTCCTAGGCAACATCGAACTGAAGGGGACCTAAAATTCTGAATAGTTGCAAGAAAAGCATATGATCACTTTAATTACCTAAGCAAAACTGGCACACAAGATTAGACCAATGATATCTAAGGTACGGATACTCTTGGCATTCCATTTTGTTATTCTTTTAGAATTTTTTGTGGCACTTTGTACCTTTTCCTGTATGTGTTTACATACCTATGGCCATGCATCTATACTGCTAGTATTGTTTTTGTTTCTAAGGGTAAGAAACCCATAGAGCAACAAAGCCAACACTTCTCACTAATATTTTGCATAAATTTTACAAAGCATGCACATTTTGGGGGAAAAAAATTTAAACTAATTTGTTTAAATTTAAGTAACACAATGCAACATCATTATATGCTAGAGGAAGATAATCAGAAGTCTAGCATATAGAACCACATAAAATGAAATGCTAAACTTGTTTAGCTTGATGACTAGGAAAGTTTAAGGCGGAAACAAATATGGTTAAAAAAACCTTATGAGATTCAACAAAACTGCTGTAAGTTTTAACATGTAAAAATAACCTCACCTGGCAGTAAGACCGAAATTTTGAGTAATACAGGTAATCAGCCATAACTATAACAGCATGCTGTCTCTTCATAGAAAACCACTGCAGAAGAAAATGAACAATGAAGCTGAAACAAATCTATTGAATGGGTTACATGCATACACATATATCAAACAAGACACACAATGAAATAGATGTGTGGTGATCCTGATTGGGTAAACAAGAGACTGTAAAGATTTTCACGCAAGTATAATTTTTTGTTATTTAAAATTTATTTATCACAATTTTATGACAAAAGACTCAATTACTACCATGTGCTTGAATTGATATAAACTCTATTTAACATAAATCGAACAGAAAGTTTATGGAACAATGACAACTTCGGTTGAATTCCTGTGAAAGACAATTGTAAAATGAAGTAACCCTAGTCTGGGCAATCTTTTCAATAAGCAATTACAGGGAAAAGAAAAAACGAAAATAATCTTACAATGTGTTAGGATACAGAAATAGGAATAATTAGGAGTTCGTTAGTAGTTGTGAAGGTGTAACTGTTTTGGTGTTTCAGTTAGTATTAGTTATCCTAGACCTAATCTCTATCCTAATGTATTGGTGTCTCTTTCTAGAGCATGAAATTCATGGATTCGATAGAGTGCAGCGGGCGTTCATGAGCTCGGATGCTTCGATGCTATTTTGGTCTCATTCTTGAGATCAAGAAAACCCAAATCCAACTTGGGAATCTTTTTCCACATGTTTGATCCGTAGATTTGGAAGGCGAAACAGTGATTGTAAAACAGAGGAAGACAAAACCCACAAACAAATTCTTGGTGAAATGGTAAAACAAGAAGAGAAGGGTAAACGCAAGGATAACGAAACCGGTTCTTGGTCTCAAACGATTCTGACCAGCAATGTGTCTTTGTCGAAACCGTCAAATCAAGAATCATGGACGACGACAAATGAACTTCAAACACCAATACCAAAACCGTCGGTCGTCGATCAACTTGTGAAGAGCTCTGGGAAACCCGCATCACTGGCGATAGTCGAACCACCGCCTCTGCCAAAAGCACATGAGGCAGCAACAGTGCTATGTTCTTTTGGCCAAAAACAGCACCCAAAACAGATCATATAGTACAGTTTTTGGGTCACAAGTTTATCCACCAATTCAAAGGGAACAACGAGAAATTGAAGCACCAGCAGAAGGATTTCCTTTGATGGCAGCCGGTTCATCCAGCTACCAAGAATTTAGTATATGTCAAGTGTCAACCTTGAGAACAAGGTTGTTGTGAAGAGGTGTGTATTGTTAGGATATAGAAATAGGGATAATTAGGAGTTTGCGAGTAGTTGTGTTCCTAGGTTGTTAATCATTGTATAGGTGTAACTGTTTTGGTGTTTCGGTTAGTAGTTAGTTACCCTAGACCTAATCCCTATCCTAATGTATTGAAAGTCTTTAAATAGAGGCTTTCACCCCTTTAGCAATGATCTTTAGGAAATTTTATAAATTGAGTGGTGTAAACCATTGTAGGAGCGTATCTGCTCTTGTGTATCTTTTTCTTTGGAGAGATTCTCTCCTATTATTTCTTATTTTTTTTCTATATTAGTGTTCTACCTCTAAATCCTTGGAATCCAATTCTTGGGTTCCTAACACAGTGACAGTGAGTATTCTAACTAGCAACTTCTCTCATAAGTTGAAATAAATTTATACACCTCAGCTTTTCCAGTAGCTACTTAATCAAGCTTTTCCATGAACACTTAGAAAGTCATATTTAATTTAATTGAGAAGCTCTCAAAAGCTAGAGGGTAATTCAAACTGGGCATGAACACTTTGTTCAAATTTTGCATTCTTGAATAATAAGTAAAGTTTCTATTTAAAATACTGAATTCTATCTCCAACATGGCTTCAACAAGAATATACCTGTGCACCCTTTCTAAAGTCCTTCACCTCAACTTCAGGTAACATGTGATCTGAGTACCTCCCATTCCCATGAGGACCAGGATCCTTAAAGCTAATAAGAAAAATTAAAAGTTTTCATTAGCAAAGGACATCAGATTGATAGCAAAAAGAAGAGACACAGTCAACTCAATAAGAACCACCATTATGAAATACTGCTTGACATACCAGTCTACATAGCTGATATTCGTATGCATCAGATAATTGTAAATATAGTCAAAATGATACAGAGGCACACAACTGCAAAAACCCATATAAACAAATCAGAAATTAATTAAACTAATGAATCTAGTTAATCAGAATGAACAGAATAAAAGCAATCTCATAACCCACTCACCTATCAGATAGTAAAACAAAGTGCTGGTTATCAGGATCTTGAAGGGCATTTGCCAACAGCCGTCTCTCTGCATCAACCATAGAAATTTTACCCCACACCACCTGCAAACAACGTGACTTCTGGTTACAGGAACCCCCACTATAAAACCACAGGTAACTGGAAGACAGATAATTACACTTACTATCAGTATTACAATTATCAGACCTAAAACAGTTGAACTTCCAAATACTTTCAATTTGCACCGAAAAATCAGCAATGATTTCAACAAATACCAATTAACAATACGAGGATACAAAATTGCTCAGGCAAGCCAAATAAAGTAAATTCAGAGTTCAAACCCAGGCTGGACCAGCTAAGGTTATGCTTATTTTAATGAATAAAACATATATGCTACATTATACTTCAAAGCAATATTATGTTGTTAAAGTACAAGATAATTCCTCAAGTCAAAAGTAATATTCTATTTTCAATAAAAACTCAAAATTCACGAGTCAAATAAAAGGAAAAATGACATTTAAAATATCCATAAGAGAACCAAAACTCAAACATATAAGACAATACAATTCATAAATGATAGTAAACTGAACAGAAACAAGGCAATGTGTACCTGGTCACTGCGTATATCACGATTGACAAAATAACGGCTCACATGAACTGGTTTAGTCTTAGATGCATGCACATAAACAGAGAACTTCCCTTCATGACCCTGCCAAAAAGAAGAACATCTTCCAGGTAAATGGACACTACAAGATGAATAGAATTCAGAAGCATGGACAACCAAGTACCATCCAATGAAATTACAAACAAAAAAAAGTTAAGGATAATCATTCATTACACTACATTTACAAAGATTTTATTATAAAAACACACTTCACATTTTGTGTTGTATTTATATTTATGCCCCTGTATATTTTAAAGGTCAAATACTAGCATAAAAAATGTTGAGGGAATCTCCCATGGCTCTGACTGGACATCATTGTCACAACTATTTCCAAGAACATTCGTCTGGGAAATAGGAACATGAGCCATGTTGACAAATGCTGTATTTAAATAATTCATCAGTTTCCTTTGCACATCATAACCCAAAAATAAGAGAGACCGCTGGCAATTTTCATGTTAAGCATCAGTTCTGGTATAATACTTCTTTTATGTAGTACTAAGAACCATCTAAGACAAATAAATGAATTCGAGTTCCTGGAATCATTTTAGCACACCACAAGCCATTTCACTTATGGATAAAAGAAATGCAGAACACCAATTAAACTAATAAACTGTCCGGTATTCTTCTACGTGATTAAACATAAATATATTTCAAAGGGAACATCAACTGTCTTCCAAACCGATAATTGAGAAACAATAGCTTGAATGCGCTAAAACAGACAGGTAAAGAAGCCAACTCTTACTTGGAAAAAGTTGTCCCACAATTTTTCCAATGGCAGAGAACCAGGGGACAAAAACATGAAAGCAATCTTTGATTTTTTCGAAACAACTGGTGGTGAGTTCAAAATATCCTTAATCACAACACGTGATGCAATCTCGTCATCAGTGTATTCTCTTGCAGGAACAGGTGGAAGCCAATTAGAAAAACGCTTGCACCCTCTAGAAGAGAAGATATAACAGGCTGAACTACTTTGTGGCGGGTACATATAAGCGCATATTAGAAAAACGCATACAAATAACACCAAGACAATAATCCACGTTGGCTTTTTCATATGAGGACGGTGGCGAGACCCAGGCAATAACTGCATATCACCCATGCCTAAACGCCAATCTTTATCTGACTTCATCTTCTAAGTAAATAACGCATCACAGTTTTCACCACCAAAAACTCTTCTTTTCCTCCACACACACACAAAAAACAAGGGCAGAAGATAGTCTACTCCCTAAAATGAACCCTAAATAGATTGATGCAGACGAATCTGAAAACAAAAACACATAAAGAAAGGTGCATTAGGGAGCAAATAAGTCACATTTTTTACACTACTCAATGTTACACTAAAATTCAGTCCTAGCAAATACTAAACCATAAACACCCTTAAAAAGCAATATTCAGGAACAGAAAATACAAAAACCTAACTAATAAAGGATGAAAAATAAAAATAGAAAGTATATAGTTCAATATTGAAATAGGCGTCACAATAAACAACCACCCCAACCACCAAAAATCAAAGAGCAGCGCAAATCCCTGTTTATAGTATAGTACTATACTCTACAATTTGAATTTCAAATAGTATGCAATCAAAGAAAGTAGAAAAACTGAAAATGAAAGAAAGAACTTAAAAATATACTAATTTACAATTAGAAAAGAAAAAAGAAGATTATTTATGAGAGAGATGTAGTGTATACTAACCTGGAATGTTGAGGAAGATGAAAAGAAAAGAGTGATTGATTGACGAAATGAATAATATCAAATCTTGATAATGATTGGAAAAGAAAGATCAAGAGTTTGTGAGATGGGGGAATAATAATTAATTTTATTTTTATTTAAAAAAAAAAAAAAAAAGATTTGAAAAAGAATAGTATGCGTTATTTGATTTGTGGGAAGGACTGTAAATGGAAAGCACGTCCTTCTTTGCTTCCTGTTAATGTTTGGGTCACTCAAATTATGAATGCCAAGCAACGATTGGTGATTGGTGGTGGTGGCTACTTCTTCCTTTTTCTTTTTATTTTTCTTTTTCTTTTCCTTAACTCTATCTATTTTTTTCGCCAATTCTTTCACCAATCTAAATCTAACTTATTAATTGTCACAATTAAATGTTATTAACATTTTTCAAAATATTTAAAAAGGTCTACTTAAGTCCAAGTAAAATTTTAATTCACGATATATTATTATTAAATAACATTAATTTATTATGTGTTTTTAATAAATAATTAAATGTTTTATTGTAGATTAATAGTTGAAATTAATAGTTAAAATATTATTATTCATTAATTTTTTTTAATTATTTATAGTCGTTGAATAATAGTTTAAATGACCAAACTAAAAAAAAACTCCAAAAAAAGTTATATTGTTATTTAAAAGTTTAGTTAATTGCATTCAATTTTATAATTTAAAGTATAAAATATTAATTATATAAAAAATAGTAATC
>JBBPBT010001011.1:2832943-2856304 GCA_037974875.1 Cicer bijugum | reverse complement strand
TTTTTTTGTTAGGCATGATTTTTGTTTTGATGTAAATTTAGTTAGTTAATTTTTATATTTTTCTTTTGTTTTTTCACCTTGAAGATGTTGTTTCTAACTCTCCGTTGGAATACTAATATATTTATTTGCATACACTTCTACCATCAAGTAAATGTATTAGAAAATGATAAATTTTTTAAATTAAAGTTTCAATATCTCCTTACAATTTTAAAGGTTCTTCTTTTGTACTAAATTCTCTAGGGTTTTTAGAAGAATTTATTATTATGGTAAAATTAGTGATATGTGATTCTTGTATCACTCTGTAATGTAGGACATATGTATTTTTTAGTCATAAAATAATAATTGTCATTTGACGATTATGGTCATGGTTAGATTATCAAGTGATTCAAAATGTGAGTTATTGTGAACATCAATTTTCAATTACTTTCCAAGGTGAAATATGTTCTAATTAAAAAAACTTGCCAGTGATCCAATTTTCATAATGAACTTGGACTATGAAATTCTGAGTCCGATCCAAAATAATAAACTCAAGTGTAAATGCATAATTTACTTTATGGAATAAAGAGCTTGTTTCTATTTTCTATTTCTCTTGCCCTTCTTTTGCTCGATTATTTGCATCAAACAATTGGTTTTGGTTGATTAAATTTTTAATATACTTCATCTGTAATAAATTACTAAAAGCTTAATTCCCAAGCCCCTTTGTCAAGTTACTTTATTTTGGTGGCAAGAACCACAAATAAATTCATTTTAAATTTAGCAAATGTTAACATGTCTCAAGTATACAATATAATAATATAATGTAGAAATTTTATCTTAGAATTCGAATATTCAATTCTTTAAAATTTTCATCCAGCAAGCAGTAATTTTGGATATCTACTGTCTAGTACATAAGTAAAAAATATTACAGGGCTACGATAGGGGCAGCAGGGACCCATTTATAAATGGGTGAACAATCACACTCCAATCCACTTTCCTTACTGTAAGACACCAAAAAATTCTTAGGAGTCCAACCTTCCCCTATGCTCTCTATTTCTCTCAACATTTTCCTCTGTCTTTCCTCCACACCTTGCTTTGCTTCTCTTGCTTTCTCCCAGTCTTTGTTAATAATGGCTTGGGTCAACTCACTCCAAATAAGGGCTGATTCAGTTTGCCACACACCCTGATAGAACAAGAGAATCTTACTATGTCACATCCAATAAAATTAACATGCCACTTAATTATTGGGACAAAACTTATATCAATTTTGATCTTTTAACAACTTAAATATTCTTTATTATTAATGTAAGCAGACCACTTTGATATGTGCTCTAAAGTGGACTAACACTTGAAAATAATTCAAAGCAACTCTAATGGCAACAAAGGACGTTGGTTTATGTAAGTAGAAATTTCTTGTCCTCTTTATTCTCACGGCAGAAATAGTGATTTGATTGTTGCTCGTGCAATAAAAATAAGAGAAAACAAAAATGTGTCCCTCAAAGCTCAAAGCGTCGTTCGACATCATTCAATTTACCATCTTAGTAATAAGAACGAAGATGGTCGTGAACTTCTACTTCCGAAGAGTGTTTATGATCGTCATTGTTAAAAGAACCTTTATTTTTTATCAAGACCTTGGTGTAGATCTCAATAACTATTGGACCGATCCAAAATACATTTTACTGAATACATTCATGTTTCATATTGGAAAGACTTCTGTAGGACATGCCAGGAAGAGCATGTTTCATTTCATAAACTAAAGGAGTAATATAATTAATAAATAAATGAATCATACAAGCAAGAGGAATAAATGCAGAAAATAGAAGTTAATTACCTCTGCATTCTTGACAGTAGGAGTTTTGAGGCCTGAAATGACTTCTTTTGCATCATAAATTACTTTGACTTTCCCACTGTTTGAATCCTTCACTTTAACAGTACTAATACATATATGAAATTTGATAAGAAATGTGACCCTAAAATATGTAGCATAATAATTCTTGAACAATAAACCCAAGCTCCTTTAATAAAAAAAAAATGTCACTGACTTTTAAATACCTATCCCATTGACCATCAATTTCATATAGTACATTGGATGATGATGAATCAAGGATCTTCCCTTTGATCAATTTACTATTCCCACCAAGTCCAAGAAAAGAATAGGATGAGTTGTAGGATAACTCAGCCACAAGGCCTGTTTCCGGGCACTTTATATTAACATTACCAACCCAATTAACTCCAGGAACTGGAAGAATTCTAATTGAGAGGCGAGGACAATTCATTTCATATGTTTCCCCATGATTTCTCAGCTTTAACACCCGTTTTCCATGCACTTCAGCATCAATACATGTACCTAAAGTAAAGGGATATCATTTACAACTTGAAATTTACTTGAAACAGATTCAAACTCTTATCATCAAATTTTATTGCAATGATATTAATTAATATAATTAGGAGTAAGTGTTGTCAATTTTTGAGATATATACCATGAAACTTAGGAACAGGTTGCTGGGACCATATCATTTCAATGTTTTCCTTCTCATCTGTTGCATGGAGGGCAGATACTGGAGGGTTGATGGAAACCTGCAGAGATAAAAAGTAGCAATAATATTATTATATAATTGAATTTATATCTTTAAACTGTCCAATAAATTAAGATGAGCCAAATGTTCAGACTTAAACATAAGTTCACAGGGAGATTTCAAACTAAAAGACTAGTCAATTAGGTGGAAGAGTCTCATGACTTAAGTAACATATTATGCATTTCTATCTACTAACTTTGCTACGCTCTTTAAAAGACGACGACCATGTGGTAGTCCTTTCCTCTTTGGCAGATTCACCCAGCTATCAGTATTCGGTGAAGTACTTTAATTCAGTTCAGCCTATAGGTAACCCCTTTCCGTGGTTCAATTCTCAATGAAAACACCAAATATTAGGACTCATGTCCATAAGGACAGTCTATTAGGTAGAAGAGTCTCATAACTTAAAGTAAGACATTGAACACTTTTATCAACACAATGCAAAGCAGGACTACTAACACCAATTTGCACAATAACTTACAACATTCACAAAATAATGTAAAGAGTATAAAAAAGAAAGAGGGTAGTTAGAAATGTAGTACCTGCTCAAGTAGGACATTAAGGTTGCCCTTGGAAACATGGTGTGTCTCTCCAAGAATGGGATTATAGGGAGCAACCCCAAAAGAAGTAGGACGTGTGGTAGATATACTCCATGCTACCACAGATGTGAGCCTTTCAAGTGGAGTCTGCTCATTGTTGCATTGGGTCAACAAGTTTGAATTTGAAGTTGTGCAGTATACTGATTCACCATAGCATTGAAGTTGTGATTTTGGGAAATTAAACAGAGGCGGCAGCTGCACATAAATAGTTAAAATAAATTATTTATGAGAATGCAACAAACAGTATTGAATTAATGAGTCCTAGTGGAACAAAGTAAAGTAAAAACATGCCTGTAAGTTAGTGAGATCTGATCCTGGGCGTACATTTTTGAGTAAACTTAACAAGCGAGTTATAAGATTAGGGGCTCTGTAACTGTAACCTGGCTCTAAATCTGTTGTGTCAACTTCCAATGAGAATGGCTTTGTTAGAACAATTTTTGACTGCCTCTTCCCTTCGCTTGCCTTTACACACACATATTAAATTAGATGCTACGCAATCACTTCAACAAAATTCTTACAAACTTTAAAGAGTTTAGTAAATTAATAAATGAATCCCTCGTCCCCCAGCAACTACAAGGGCAAAATAGGCACAAGAAAACTGATAAAAAGTAATTTGGAGAATAACATAACAAGAAGTAGTAGTTGTTATAAGAAAGAAATGGAACAGTTAACACAAAACAAGCAGAAGCACATAGAGAGATGAAAACAATTGAGAAAGAAAGAGAGGATATACCATATGATATCACCTCAGCTGAGAATGTGATCGCGTCGTTTATTAGATGGTAACTTTACACCCAGCGACAATAATTAAATTTAGATCCAATATTTTTTAATTTTCTTTATATTTAATATTGGATGGAGTGTATATACATATTTTTGCTCTCCCACTCACACACATCACATATTAATTAATTAACTATCATCTAAAGTCAATAATTCATTAATATATGTGATGTGTAACGTGGTGTGAAATTGGGAAGATAAAGTAACACTGAAACAGTCCATGCCTACAACTACAAAGCAGCTAGTGCCGTGTCTTCAACTGATGTGGTAAACATCACTCAATAAACACTCTTCCTATTATAAAACAACCTCTTATTATTCATTTTGCCACTGACAGCAAAATTCACATTATAATAAAATATATATACTCTTTTTTTTAGTAAATATACAATTAAAAGAATTTGATTATATAATTCAAACAAACTTTATTTTATAAAATGACGTTCGCATACAAAAATATTCAACCATAAATTGCATTAGAGAAAACTTAATAATTATAACTAAAAGTATATTTGCAAAACGTTAATTAAAACACTTATTTAGTATTGTTTAATTTTGCCTACGTGGCCCTTGATTATCCTAAAATTCAAAACTTCTTCCTTCCCCTCTCTTCTCCAAATTAGGATTTTAATGTTAATCTAAATTCATCTCCTTCCTCATCTCTTATGTAAATTGTGAACTATTAATGTTTACTGCATCTTCCTGGTCAGAAAATTCATCTTCTTACATCAAAATTGGACTCTAGTAATATGTAAACTATTTGCTTTTTGTTGGAATTATGATTGAGAATAGTTAATGGTTTAAATTTGTCCGTTGAAAATAAACAAATGCACACCCCTTGTATATATATATATTTTTTTATTTTATGTTTGTATTATTTTATTGTATTGTGTTGTTTTGTTTTTTTGCATATTTATGGTTTCGTGGCATTTTGTAGATCGTGTAAATAAGTTGTTCTGAATTTTGGGATCATGTGGGTGTAGGTAAATAGTAGTGAAGGTATACCTAAGATTAACATTGTGCAATGAATACATACATAATGTAACAGATACTAATTATTATTTCATGTATTATACCTGCAGTAAGCAGTAACTGTTGTTGGTGAATGGGAGCACATACATGTAAAAACTTCTTATGAAGAAGCATTTAACAAATCACTAAACAATATAAGCAAAACTTTATACGTGGAAAAAACTAAGCTTCACCCCTTACACTTGCTTACCTTTACACCTATTTATAATTCAATATCATATATCATATCATATATATGGATGAATAAATCTAGCACCATGCCTTAACTTATTCCCCACCAACATAAAAAGAATATTACAAGCATTGCTTTGTCTTTGTCAACCAGACAAGTTTATCGCGGGAATCCTTTCGCCAGAACAGGAATCCTCACCTTATGCCCTCTGCTCCCTTTCATTAAAACCTCTCCAAAACTATAACTTCCTGTCACAGAGCGAGACGTGAGTGTCACGGTAAACTGACGTGACGCACCTGCTCGGATAGTCATTGCAGGAGGGTTGACTTCAATCGCAACAGCTGGTTCCATTCTTCCTGTGATCACATAGGTTTCTTCCTCGGCAACATTGGTTACGGTTCGGCGGACAACTTGAGTTCCCACAAGATGGGAAATTGTGATTGATGGAGTATTGAAATTCGACGGTTTTCCCATAGTGTTGTTACATGCCATGTTAGTGTGGTTCTTTATCTCATGAACATCGATACCAGGCGTTGTGCATAAGAAGCCTATATAATCCTCATATCCTGAATAATGAATAACAAATTTATTTTTCAAAGTTAATTGGCAATTTAAACACTCTAAGACGGAGAAATTAGTTATATATATAGGGAAGAAGAAATCAAACCTGCATCAAAGATGAGGCCAGGATCCAAGGCAGCTGTTGGATCAACATGTCCGCTCCCATAGTCGAAAGGGGTAGCTTTGATGAACTTTATAGCTTCTGTTTCGGAAGTTTGCTGGGCTAGAAGAGGATTCCCTGCTCTGTCTAGAGTTGTTGATGTTGTCATCAAGGCTGATTTAATGGCAGCAGGGCTCCAATGTGGATGCTTCTGCTTTATAAGAGCAGCAATTCCAGCTATATGTGGTGCAGACATACTAGTTCCAGATATCATGGCAAATCCCTCACCTGCACAAGCAAATAATTGCTTAATATTAATCAACTCTGCGATGTATTGATAGTTTTTTCTCCGTTTTCCTTCTACTCTTCTTAATATGCAATGTTTCTTCCAAGATAAATACTAACAAAACATCATTTCCAACACATCCTCTATATATTTAGATGAATTTCAAGCATCCCATTAAAAAGTGGCCCTCCCAGGTAGCCATTACTTACCAACATAATTTGGTTCATCGGTTCCATTTGGACTCCAAGCGGCCCAAATCAATGAACCAGGAGCTAATATATCTGGTTTGAGAAGATCTGCCTCTTGGAAGCTGAAGTCCTTTATATTTGGTCCTCTAGCAGAGAATAATGCTACCTGTGGTGCAGACTTGTGAAGAATAGGTACCAAACCATCACCAATTTTACCTATACCTTTGAAACTTTTCACCCGTCCAGTCCAGTCTCTTGGTGTAGAGATATTATAATAGTCTATAAGTTTCTGAAAATATAAAGATTTGCAGTATTAAATTACATGATATAGTGTATGAGCATAATTTATTATAAACAGAAACAAAGCCCTATGCAGTATGGTGTAAGGGTAATCTTGTAAAATGGACCGCAGCATTTAAACACAAGTTTTACACTGTAAACCCTAAACTTGAATCATATATTATGAAAGGTACTGCAACCTCTCTGCAGTCGGAGACATAAGCACAACTGACTGAACTTCGTGATCAAACATTGTGTATTCTCTGTTTGCGTTTTTCGTATCTATTTTCTTTTAAACAGGGGTTGCTATTCTAACACTACGTCTACATAAATATACCGGTAAAGATGAATCTGAGTACCTTTGAATTGCTGACATCTGTGATAAGAATCCCGGGAAGGCCAACTGGGACAGGATCAAATTTTGCTCCGGGCGAAACATTTTCAAC
Organism: Cicer bijugum; assembly: GCA_037974875.1. Classification (NCBI taxonomy): domain Eukaryota; kingdom Viridiplantae; phylum Streptophyta; class Magnoliopsida; order Fabales; family Fabaceae; genus Cicer; species Cicer bijugum. Next base: position 2,849,309 of record JBBPBT010001011.1, on the reverse strand, counting down.
ACAGAGAACAAATCCAGCTGCACCAAGGGCCTTTGCTGTTTCTGATACTTTCTTGACTGATGCAGTACCAACAACGAAGTTGAAAGAATATCCACAGAGAAGAATATTTCCTTCTATCAAGTTCTTGTTTAAAACTTCTGGTCTCTGGCAATCTGTGGGGCTGTACTTCATAACTGAAGAATCTAGCAGCACATCATTTGCAGCGACCAATGTGTATGTTCTGTTTAAATGTGTAGAAGCTGTACAAGCCATTATACATATTTTAGATATGAGAGTGATCTTAACTATGATGTTGGCACATAAATAAATAATTTTGATAAAATCAAGTAAATGAAACGGTAAGCAAGAAAAGTGTTTTTGTTTATGTTTTATTTCTTCCTCCTAATTTGGAGAAGGAAAGTTTGTTTCATGTTCTCTTCAGCTACAAAGAAAATTTCCACCAAAATCTTTCAATTATATCTCCTGATATCAGTCCATTGAAAAGAATCACATTATATTTGAAGAAACAAAGTAGAAAGTTGGAAAACTTACGTGATAACCCAATTCCAGCTAAGATTTTCCCATTTCCAAGCATCAAATGGTTTTTGTATCTACGATCATCAATCGCGGCTGCTACAGATGTTATCCATGGACTGTATGAAACCATTGTCTTAGGGAAAGGACCACCATTTCCAGCGGCCTGTGCAACAAATACACCGGCTTTCACAGCTCCAAGAAGTGTAGCATCAAAAGGGTTTAAAAATGTAGTTTTTGCGGCTGCTGGAGGACTGTTGGGTCCAACTGAAAGGCTGAGTATATCCACTCCATCATATACAGCCTGTTGACTCTCAGATTTTAGTAATCTTGAGATAGAATACCAGTGGAGGAAACAATGACATTGTATAGTAAATTATTTAGATAAATTGTTGAAATTACTATCAAATAAAAAAACAAACCGCTGCAGTGGCATGCTTTCACAAAGTTATCGAGAATTCTAGTGTGAATATACATAGGAGGCTGAGGAAGACTTAGAAAAACTATAAGTGAAACTATTAAAAAAGACCTAGAGATTAATAAGTTGAATAGAGATATGATATATGACAGAACATTATGGTGTCGTTTGATCTATGTAACCGACCCTACTTAGTAGGATAAGGCTTGTTTGTTGTTTTTGTATACACGGGAGGCTGAGGTCTATAATTTTCATGTACTTTTGTAGTCAATGTATAATAAATGTGTCATATACTTGCATACCTGATCAATTGCAGCAACTACATCTGCAACAAACCCTCCAAACAGTCTATAAAGTGCCTTGTATACAGCAATCCTGAACATAAATACACCAAATCTTTAATGCAACAGAAAGGACCATAGTTCCCAGTTTTTAATCGATTAAACTTATTGTTGCTCACCTGGCACGAGGAGCCATCCCACTTGCTTTCCCAAATTCATGGCCATGCATCCTCACAGGAATTCCATTATTTCCAGCTGCAATAGAGGCTGTATGACTGCCAGAGGAAAATGCAAGAAAAAAAGAGGGATTGTTAAAATTTTATCAAATGCTCCGAAGATAGAATGAAAGACAACTTTTACTAAAGTTCTAATGATTTGCTCGACACTTTATGATCTCTTTCGATCTTTTAAGCAACCGGACATGTAAAGAATTCTAAAGGAATAAGTTAATAAATAAAAGAAGGTAGCAAAGCATAACCTTCCATGTCCATCTCCATCTAGAGGAGACGCAAAATCAATTGAAGGGTTGAATGCTCCAGAAGCTATTGCAGCTTGTGCAAAGTGTTGTGCTCCAATAATCTTTCCATTGCAGAAATTTCTTTTAGTATCTGGATCAACTTCACATTTTCCTCTATACTTAAGAACTGGCTCATACGGTTCAGTATTATGAGTTGCAAAACTTGGGTGATGAGGAGAGATCCCCGAGTCTACAAATCCAATCACAATGTCTTCTCCAGCTCTATCAAATCCACCTCCAGTTGGCCATACCCCAGTTGGAAGCCCTAAAAACTGTGGCGTATGTGTAGTAAGTCTCCTCACTTTCCAGTCCCTTTCGATAGATTTCACTCCGGGAGCATGTCTTAGAGTTTCTGCCTACTAATATAAGAGGGCAGCATAAGGAAATTAGATTGATGAAATGACTTCAAAATATATTAATTATACAATAGCAAAAGGATAACAGAAGACTTCACCTGTTCCGGGGAAATATGAACAGCAAAACCATTTATAAGATGTCGATAGCTATAGAGTTTCTTGTACGTCCCTCGCTCAAACAGCATCCCCAAAAGCATATCATGTCTTTTTTCAAGATGACGGGCATATGAAGTAACCAGTTCACTGAAAGAAGTTTAAAATAGTATGAAAGGTAAGTCACCACACTTGTCAATATCCATTTCTTAGTTCATAATATACCAGAGGATAAAATTAAAAAAACAAAGACACATTAATTTTTAAGTGTATAAAAATAACTTTTCCAAAAAGAAGTTGAGTGGTGATTATTGCATCATTTTCCCCAAAAAGAAATTATCATACTCACAAGTTACTTACCTATACAAGAGATATAAATATATATTTCTAAAATAAGTTAAACAACCATTGCTTTTGATCAGATGTTTTTATAGTAGTGTCTTAGTTGGCTCAATCACGAATTAAATTAGTTTCTTAAAAAATCAATATTCGCATATTAACCTCAACCAGCAACAAGTCCAATCCAAGCATTAATTAATTAAAAACAATGAAAGAAACATCTCAAAGAAGTTGATAGGAACAGAAACTAAGTACCTAGTAGTATCAATCTTTTCATCAGATTCCACAGCAGTAGCTTCAAACTCATCAATACCTCCAGTATAACTTATGATTGGTTCACCTTCAACAGTTACTATGTAAATCTCACCTTTCCCAGAAACCAAAAGAACAGATAGAACAATCAACACACACCCAAATTCCAACAATCTCATTTTCACCAATTAGTTACCAACTCCAATAGTTTGCAAGATCTGTTCCATGGTCCAAATTCCAATCAAAGTCAATTCAAATATACTAAATAAATAAAAATAAAAAAAACAAAGCAAGTTATAGTTAATTCACTTTCATGTTCCATAAAAAAAAAACTGAAGCAACCCATTTGAAAAAATAGTCCAAAGTAACAAACTTTACCAATGTTCAGTAACTTGGATCCAAGTAGCAAGCTGTTACTCACTCACATCTACTAGAACCAGAAGAAGAAAAAAACAAAAACGTGAAAAGCTGTAAAAGCTACTAGTTAATACTAAAAAGGGAAGCAAAGAATTGTTATGAGGAAGAAAAGTAGAAAAATGATATCAAAAGAGAAAAAAGAAATGAAACTAACACATTTACTTACATTGCAGTGATGAGAGATCTAACGGTCAAAGTTAAATGCCATGGAAATTACAAAAAAATGGTAGTTAATGAGTGAAGAGTGAGAGAGAGATAGGGTTTAGTTTTTTTGATTCAATTTGAGAACATTATGATGGTTGATCTTGAATCTAGATGCAGTGAAGTAGTAATTTTTTAATTAACATTCATCATTTATTATCATTATTGTTGTTGAAATCGTTTTGGGTTTTAATGATTAAATAAATTGAATTATTGTTGATTTTCAATTTTTATAATTTTATTTTTCATGTTTAACTTTAGTCTAATTTTCTGAGTTTGCTTCTTTGTTCACAGAATTTATTTATCAGTAATGAAAAGGTGGGAAGGGGACATTCGCGCGCAGGCTGTCGGAGATAGTTTACATAGAAAGACAATATTGCCCTTCAGATTTAGTGCTGGTTACGCGTTTCCGAAATTACAGGGACTGGGAAAAAGGGAACAAATTTCACATCATTACTCTTATTATTATTATTGCTAGTACTATAGTAGTTAGTTACTAGTAGTACTATTGAAATTTATAACAATAAAATGTTTTTATTAAAACTAACCAGACCAAAATTAATTAGTTCCATTTTTAGCTTATTTAAAAATATTAAATGTAATGCGTATAGTTGGGAAGTTTTAATATCGAAGACATCAATGACTACTATTAATGTTAATCCAACATCATATGTATCCACTTTGAGTAAACAACTGGTATTTTGGTTTTTTAATGAATTAAACATTGTTATTATAATTTTTAGTCTATTAAAATTGTAAATATATTTTTAATATATTTTTTCAGTAATAAAAAAAATATTTAAAGATTAAATATATATTTGAGGATTAAAATGATGGAAGGGGTGGTAGATCTTTACACGATATATACATACAAAGAAAATAAGTACCATACAGATATTAATGTTTAAGCGCATGATATTCCGCTAGATGTGGCAACTGTTGAGAAATACTATTCCTATAAATAAAAACAAATGCTTGTCATGATCAAGATGAAGATGGAGCACACCTTTTTATTGAATTTCTGAAAGTCATTTTCATGGCTTACTTCTAAAAGTCATAAATCAGTTGTCTCTAAAATGCTGATATAAACCAAAATTTATAGTTAAATTAAATATTACTACCTTAAAAAAACAAATTGTGTTATTTTATTAATTAAAAGTGATAAAAAAAAAATTAAACAATAAGGCTGTAATCATTATGGTGCAATCCATCATATATTATCTGACTTTAGGCCATCCCAACGATTTGAGTAAATTATTAACAATCTTGAGAGTCAAAAAGGAGGGTTTGGTGAGTAGACTCATGAGCAAATGAGAGGTATTTTAAATTGAATTATTGTGTGTGTATGTTTTTTCTTTTTTTTTTTTTTGGAATTTTAAAATATTGTGTTTGCTTTGACAGAGAGTTGTGAGATTTCAATGGAAATAATTTCTAATTTTTTTTATTATTGTAATATTTAAAATAACATTGAAATTGAGTAAAAAAAATTACATTAATTTAAAGAGTATTTAAGGCCCAAATATGAAAGAAATATTCTCTTCCAACTTCCATCCAATCCTCAACTTTTAGAAAAAATCTAAAATTGATCTATGAATAATTTTGCTTTCCAATTTGCTCTCCCATCAAAATAATTGAATCAAACAACGCAAATTTAAAATAATGTTTCATCTCCTCTTCTCTCCTACTTTCTTCTACCTAAACACATTTTACGATTAAATTAAATTTTAAATTTGATTTATCCAATATTGATTTGGATTTTTGTTTACGATTAAATTTTAATAGGATCCCTATGGAGATTGTGGAAATGGAAACGAATGATATTTTGAGGGGCAAATATAAATTCAAACTTAGGTCAGTGTTGAATGATGATGGAAATTTGATTGGGTTAAGATCAATCACATAAGTTAATTGAACACCACATTTTTATCCAAAATCTTAAGATATTCATTTTATGAATTTTTCACTTATATATTATTCAACCTTCACTTTTTTAAATAACGAGAGATTTCCAACTCACACTCGCTACACAATAATTTTTCTCACAAGTGTGAGTCCATTCTATTAACATGTTTATGTTCATCCTCAAGCAGAAGCTTTTCCGTACATATATACTTGATTTAATGTTGGCTCCATATACAAGAGGACACACCACATAGACATCATTGTTAAAAATACTTTTGATACAAAAAAGCGATATAATCCTACGAGTGAGTTAGACACCACATTTTAACTTCAAATCTTAAAACATTGAATTTATTAATATTCTCAACTTAATAATATCATTATTACCCGTTGTTGAGTTATGCTTTATGGAAGAATACATTATACCACTTTAATTGATATATAAACTCTATTTAGAAACTTCAATTTAAACCATAATTTTGTACCGAACAAGTTCGCATAACAATTTGTAAAAAAAAGTAGCATAACTAAAGTACATTTTCATAATTCTTTGGCTTTTTATATATCTTAAAAAGATATTGTATCACTATCTCTCAAATGCTACTCAAACGGTAAGTTAAAGATTCTTTGATGCATTTTACTGTTAGAGATAACTATATTAAGGTGTTCGTTTCATAGTATATTAATTGTTTTGTGTTTGAGAAATTAAAATGATTAAATAAAGACATATTTAAATATATTTTTATAATTTTAATAATGAAATTGTTTAATTAATGATACATTTGAAAATTAAAATAGTAAACAAAAGATATATTTAAGTATTTTTTATAATTTCAATATATTTAAATACTCCAGGGATAGATTCTCACATTTTCAATTATCATTGTTAAAAAACCTTAAATCACATCTATCTTATATTGAAAGTGTATATTTTATCGTTGTGAAAACAATGTCGACATAAAATTATAATACACACAAAGTCATAAATTTGAATATGAAAACAAAATCATTTTATTTATGCTTTTATAATTTATCCTTTCGAACAATGGCCCCTAAGATAAGGAAATGGCACTATATGAAGGTCATTTTCAGTAACTATAGCATATCTTTATTAGAATGCATAGACCCACAATATCTATATACAACAAACATATATTCACAAATATATATATATATATACATTACCAAAACGCTTGGTGAATTATATATGTGGTTGGAATCTTGAAACTTTTTTATAAGATGGAACTTGGAAAATGCAAGATTGTAAAGACTCGTGAGAGTTCATAAGTTATGTTGGTTGGAATAGACAAACGGTGTCTCTTGTGTTTTTTCTTTATTTTGGCAAAAAATTATTTACTATACGTACTGTTGCACATGTTGGGGGACCCACCAACCTTGTCTTAACGCCAATACATCACACATGTGATCTTATGAGGTGCCCTTATCGAAGGGATCAAATAATTAAAATTTGAAGATGATTCCAAACTATATAGATCATATAATTCATATGTGACTCGTGAAATTTGTAGGGAAGTAAAGAATGGGAATCAGATTATACAATCTATGTGATGAAAGAGATGAGTCCACAAATACAATTGATTAAGATCCTGTCAAAAAATGCAAACAATTGTGCCTAATTTTCTTTTTCATATCTCAAAATTTGCATTCATTACATATTATTTCTAGGTCTCTTCTCTTTAGATAATTAATATATCATTTTAGTGTTAACAGGTCATTCATTATTGTTAGTACAAATTTATTTAGAAAATATATCATTTTAGTGTTAAAAGGTCATTCACTATTGTTACTACAAATTTATTTTACATTGATAACCAATAAATTAGAACTTACAACTTAAAATTATACTATATATTCTCTTTTTAAATATTATGTAATAGTTTTGTCATAAAAATTATTGGAAATTTTTAGAAAAAAAAATAAAACTATTAAAATTTGATTTGATAATATATATATGAAAAATCATAATTTAACGGTAATATAGCCCATAAATTATGTATATGAAAATGCTCACTATTACTTAATAATAACAGTGATGTATGATATCAAGATATCATTCTTTCATTAACCAATCTTCATAGAAAAACTTAAGCTATCAATATACATGGAGTATCTTTAAACATAAGAGGGCTAAAAAACCACTAATTGCATTTTGGGTGTATGCTTGTTCCGTTAACATGTGCTAACCTGCAATTAATTGGTCGGATTTAACCCATTAAGTTAAAAAATTACTCATCACATAGACAAAAATATTATTTTTTAGTAACAATATGCCTTATGCCTTATGTATTGTTTTATTTTTTTATATGAGTTCTCTAGTAATGTTATGGTTGTTTTACGATTCAAATTTATTGAAGCTCGTCTCTTGGGTAGCTTAATTGGTGTAGGAAATTATATTTACACATACTTCCTCCATTCGTAATTATAAGATCTATCCGACACTGCACTAAAAATAATATCTTGCAAATATCTAGATACATTTACTACACATTTTTTAAATATATAATTTATTAATATTATTATATTGTCTTAGAATATAGATAGTTAATTGTAAATGCATCTATATACAAAAAATTATTTAATAATAGTCGCATATAAATTATACATGTTAATTATATTATCAACTTTTTTTAAACACGTAAAAAAATGTCATATAGTTTTATAAATAAAGACAAAATAGAAGGCGGTGATACTTGCATGAGACACTTTTTCAAAATTATAGTTTGTAGATAATATTATTTACGTAATTAGATATTTACTATTTGATGATGTATTGACACAAATTCAATCTTATTTTGTTTAGACTACTCTTTAATTGACCGATGTAATTTTAATGCTCTACAAGAGATCAACCTCACCTAACCACGCCCCTAAATTGCATGTGTTCTATATATATATATATATATATATATACAACTATATGAACATAAAGCATAGAGGGAGAGATAAATTATCTAAAAACGAACACAAAATCCATTTTTTATTTTTGGTGTAAACGAAATTAGTTTCTCTGTTGTTGGGAATCGTGTCTTTTAAATTTATTTCATGAACAAACTAAAGAGGAGAAAGGCGAAAATCTAAAAAGAAAAAAAATTACACTTTCAACATTGCTAGCTGTCTGCTCAGAAAACTATTATTAGTGATTGGAATTCAATTAATTTCATCATTAATTAACATATGTAGGTGGGCATAATATTAGAAAAGGCATATGTTGGTATTGACAACATTTTGCTTTTCTATTTTCACTCTTAATTTTTTTAATAAACAAATAATTAGTTTTACAGTTACTATCTTCTCAATCCTCATCATCTTAACCATACCACCAAGCTACTTGATATCACAAGTTACAAATGTAAAGGAGATGCATGTTGAGTATAAAATATAATAAAACAAATATGATACTTGGTCAAGTTTAATATCGTCCTCTAAATAAAAAATAGACAAATATAAAGTTTTTATTAATAGAAATAACAGTATATAAATTTTTTTAAGAAAAAATAAAATTTTCATTGCATCACGATTTGACGTGATGAATTCGTTGATAATTTAGTAGTCAATAAGAAAAATGAATTAAAAATAAAATACTCTCTTATAAATATCATTCATGTTATTTTACTATACATATTTCCCTTTTAATTTTTCCTTTATCAATAATTCATTATTGATTGTTGTGTTTATCGATGTCCATTTCTCCCAAGAAATGAGTCATGGAATTTGATTATTAGAGTTGTGCTTTTATGCAATAGAAATGGTATTGATGGATGATAATTAATGTTTAATTATTTTCTTTTTAAATTCAACGTTTTAAATTATACACAAACTTATTTGTTATGTTATTAATCTAACAAATTTGTGTTTGATATTTTTAGGAGCAACTTTGCGAATAGTTTTACTCTCTGTACAACTTTAGTTCTCTTGATGTTGCGTCTAACTAAGAAGCATATTATAGAACAATTAAATTAAAATTAATTTAATTTGCAAACGAGAGATAGAAACCAGTTTGGTAACAACTTATTCATTCATTTTATTATTAGAAATTCAAAATGTTAACATGAATTACGGAATAAATTTCATTATTATTTTATCTTATTTCTAAAGGAACGTAAATATTTTTTTATATATATTTGTAGGGTGGTGGTATCGTTCTAAGTGTAGTAGCACCTCATTGCATCCTTTAAAAAAAATATATATGATTTATAAAATCATATTCTATTTAAAACTCACATAAATCTTATTCATATAATTAAAATATACAAATATATAATTATAAAAGACTAAACTCATTCATAATCTATCAATAAGTGACACAATATCCATACACCATCAAACTTAAAAATAGAAGTAAAATTTTTTAAATATATAATTTATAAAACAGAGAAAGAGATCTAGACGTACAAAACAATTATATAAAAATATTTAAGTTTATAACATAAAAATAAAAACATCTAAATAATGTTTAGTGATATTATTTCATAATTTACAAATTTATAACTAAACTCAAAGGAACGTCTTCTATCTCTTAACAATTCATAGACAGTTTGTTGAAAAAATTTTTCTTCAATGCATGAAATTTATCATAACCATTATAAGATGTAAGAATAAGTCAAAACCAAAACAAAAATATAAATAAATCACATAAGTCACTTAATATAAATTTAACATGCATATATGGAAATGTTTGTTTGGCCTATTTTGCGATGTGTGTAATTGTCATTTTTAACCTTTATTCTTGATACGTAATGGTGTTTCCTATATCCAACATGCCAGAGACGCCTTATTCATGATCCTACATTATGTGCACCACACTGATAGCTAATGATGAAGCTAAAAGACACTTCTTTCCAATCTAACAACTTAGTGAACTAAAGCTCCAATATCCGTTTTCCTCAGAAACTTGTTTCTTTTAGTAATTGGCTTTTTGCAATCAAAGATCAAACAAGGCATCTCAAGAATATTAGGTTCAACACCCAAAATTATCTTTCCTCTACACTTCACGCGAAGTCAGCATAAAAATCAAATTGCAAGGTTCTATTTAAAGACAACATAAACATCTACCATTATATTTGAAAAAAAAAATTAATAAGCATGCAGCCACTCTACTAATCCCTCTTATCTGAGTGCATAGTTATTGAATTAATCCTCAAGTGAAAAGTTGCAATACATAAAAGGAATTTGAAAAAACAAAAGGGTCGCTCTAGAATTCAAATACCAACAACCATTGCAATTTTGTCTCTTTTTTTGTTCAAAACCAATTTACAACACAAACTTATTGTATAATGCAGAACCATGCAATAGACTCTAAATCATAATTTTTTTAACCAAATTTAACAACTATTGTCTCGCAAGAGTCAATTAAATGTTGATAGTCCAGTCCTCGGCAAATTTGCACAGAACACAACTCCAGCTTTGAATCCGAACCTATAAAGTATTCCTACATATGAATCAAATACAAATTAGTCATGATGCATCATTAATTTGTCACGCAACAGGAAATCAATATATAAATGGCATACCAAAGGCAATCAAGAGACATACGCAGAGCAGCAAAGTTCCCAAAATCAGACTCACTTGTAAGCTTGCTGCAGGAGTTTTCCAAAGATTCTTGGTCAGACACTAACTAATGCTCTAGAACCTATAGTGAGGTAAATGTTACCTGTCGCTTGAGACAACAAGTCTTCCTTTTTTTTTTCTACACACCGTTCTTCATCTTCAATAGAAAAAAAAAAAGGAACCTTCCAAAATGCAGAAGATGAGTACCTCAATTGAAAGGAATATAAAACTAGTGAAGAGGCTACGCATTTTCTGCTTCATTTGAGCTCTTTCTGGACTTGTGATTTGATTTCTCCCCTCTGTTAGGCAATCCAAAATTATTATTATTATTATCTAATAATAACAAGAAAATATCTCTTAAAATTTCTTTTTGGGCCGTCGTTGTTGTGGTTTTTTTAAATAACATTCTTTTAAAAAAGATTACACAAATATTCTATTTTTAAAAATATATATCAAACTATATTTTTTTTTTAAGTACAAGTCGCCGTTTGGATTGACGACTTCGTTAAAAAAATTCAAGTTTAAAATGACTTTTTTTAGAGTTTAAAAAAAGTTATTTTTTTTTAATTTTCATTTAAATAACAAAAATAAAATATATATATATATATAATTAATATAATTCATAAAAATACATAAATATTTTTTTATAAATAATTTAAAATTTTTAATTATGTATTTTTATATATTTTTATGAATTATATATATATATATTATTTTTATTATTTAAATAAAAATTGAAAATGAAATATTTGTGTAATTTTTTTGTAGAAAAAGGGATATTGAAAAACAAAAACCTTCTTGTGGAGTAGCTGTCATATGAAGGGCCAATAAGCAGTTCTACATAAAAGGGCAAAGGAATTACTCGCCATGAGAGCTAAAGACCCCAACAAGACTTCAGTTTCCGGCTGATATGCTTCAATTCCTTCTCTGAAGGACTTCTGTATTTCCTAACCTGCATACATAGCCAAGGTAACATTGGTCCATGTAAACAGAATAAAACCACATTACTACGCTCATCGAAAATACGCATCATCCGGTTTGGCAAACAACTACTAGGATGAAAAACAATTACCCAAGAATCAATTGCATCCAATGCTTCAAGAAGCTCGGCCATTGTATGCCTGGAATTCTGATGTGAAAAAACTCTGTTCAGAAAACTGCAATTAATGCCAGTGTCCAAGTGAACATCTGATTAGATACATTGGATCAAAGAATCGACTAAAAATCACAACCCGGGCAGATCACTTTGTTGTTACATGATTGTGAAACAAGCAAAAGCTAAAGGAAATGGTTTTTTGGGGGCTGGGGTGATTATCACAAAGAAACATGTGAAACAAGTACCTATCGAAGTCAACAACTTTATGGAGTGCATTTGAGTTACGCAGGGCGGCCAAGGCCAACTGCATCAGGAAGATACAGACTATTGTTGTCACAAAAAAACAAAAAATGCTACAAGGGTGTTTCAAAATTGACAGATTATTTGGAGAATACCTGTCCAGGAGGAAATAAGAGTGGTGCATCTGTAAGCATCATTTTATCAACTTCCAGTCTTGCTGTATTTTGCAAAGCCTATACAGCAGGAGAAAAACTATCATGAAACAAGTAACTATTTCTTTATAATCAACAAGAGTTGACCAGATAAAAAATAGGTAAAATACAATTTACGGTCCTTTACATCCAACCCTATTAAAATGTGCTTATTAGGGATTTTTATTTTAATAAAAAGTAATTAAAATAAATTGTTGCATTATACTTCAAGTAGACAATACAGGTGGATGAAGAGAATGAGATCATCTACAATCAAGAAAGAAACTACATGTTGTGCAGTTCTCAATACAATAGTTTAAATTGCAACTACTATACTTTTACGGTTGAGATTGCCTACAGTTCTCCAAAAACGTAAAACGATCTCAATCTTGGACAAGTAATAAGTAAGACCAGTAATTGTCCAAAAAAAAAGGGGGAATGGTACCGGAGAACCTTCCCGCATATAAAATCATAAGCCAAAAATAATTCATGCACCAATGACCACAACAATGTGCTCAGCCTGATGATTACACTGGACAAAAAGACTAGTACCTTGAGTATTTGAAGCTCATCCTCACCAGCATTGCAAAATTCCTGTCAATGCTCATAGTAACAATTTCCAGTTCAATATAAAATCATTAAAGAAATAACGCTAATGGCAGACAAGTCATAATAGAATTATTAATAAAATGAAAAAGAGAGAAAGCTGCAAATTTATTTTGAAATGCAAAAAATTGTAGACATTTAAAAAGAGTTCCATACAGCCAACTAGACGAACCTCCATATAATCTTTAAAACCTTCAACTGAGCGATATGGAGCATAAACAATAAGATCAAATTCCATGCTCTACAAAACCAGGGTTTATTGTCATAGATGAATTAAAAAGTACATTAAAAAAAAAAACTAGATCAATTTGGTATCGGTGACCTATCCGTGCCTGATAAACTATCATCTCATTACTGAGAATTATTTGAGGATCCTGTGAAACCCCCTTACCGAGCTCCTCAGCCGATATGCAACCTTCTTCTATTTTACAAGCAGCATATATGCAGGTCAACCTGTACCAAGGTTTCCTTTGAGTTAATGAGAAGCTAATGTATAAGAATGCCAAATTTGATGAAGTATATGACGACCACACATGTAATCAAACAAATAATATCATAAAAAATAAGTAATCCATTCAACGGGATAAAAAGATTAATCAAAAGAGAAAACTGATAACCAATCCATCTCTCAGCAGTGCATCAGGTTCAATATCCTAACCAATTTTAACATTTTCAAACAATTAATAAACTTAGCATGAGTTCACCATAATGACCAGTGAGTCTGAAATCTGAATTCCTACTTAATATTTTAAAAAACGAGTGGAGTAAATCATTAGTCAAGACTGAAGAGGTTCTCACAAAAAGCACATCTTACATTATATTTTTTGGTTGATGTTCCATCACCGACCATTGCAGATAGAACCTTTTAAAATAAATGAGCGCTGTTGCCTGTGTATCATAAACTATTTCAAAAGGATGACTACAGAAAACAAGTGTTGCCGTAATTATTATATTGACATAGACTGCTTCACAATTAATTTAAAATACCCAGAAAAGAGCTTGCATACCTGGATCTTACGAGGGAAATGGAAATTGTTACACACTTCTTGTAGCGTGTTTTCATAAAAAACCTTTATACATTGTTCTTCTTCAATACTAAGAGGTTTTATCCGAGAATGCTTTTCAGCTGACATAAAATACAGCTCTTGTGAACAGTTGATAATAGAAATTCACACAAACAATGGGAACAAAATAATTTTCAAAAGACAGAATGTTTTTTATACGATCGAGGGGAAATGGGACGGAATCAAATTTCAGAAAAAGCTTCACCATTATCGCTTGCAGTCGTCTGGGGTTCAGGATATGACAGAGACCCGTCAACATCTACTTCCATTAGAGTTACTCCACCCTTTAAAATAGATTAGTAGTAAGCTATCAAATGATATCATATTATCATGAAATATTTTATCAGTAGGGAATAAGATAAAAGCAGTTCCACTTCCACATGAGGTTACAACATCAGAGAATATATAAAACAATAAATGAGTATACGGTTATGGTCCTAAAAGTTCTCAAATTGAAATTCTCATCAGTTTATGAAGGTATGTATGTACAAGGTAGACTAAGACTGTGACCTTCTCTAGGATTTGTTTGGCTATCTGATTAGCAGCTGAATATTTCTCAACCTAAAATGAAAGTAGATACAAGGAAAGAAAAAATAATGAGTTACACACATAGTATAAGAGAAAATTGAATTTCTCATGTGTGCCACTTGAATAAAAAAACAGTAAATTTAAACTAGCAATAAATCAAAATTATCCATCCAACCCAGTGTCTAACTAAAGCAATTGAATGAACCCGTGCAAAGAAAGTAGATGATCAGGGTTTGTTAGTTGAAGGACAAAGGTGTTGTGAATTGCGGTTTAAAATGAATAGCAAAGATAGTAAGAAAACAAGTACCAGTTGTTGAGGAGAGAAGATCCACTTGGCTCGGTGTGTAGAGGTCTGAAAATCAGCCATGGCCAATCAGAAAGCCTAAAGAAAGTGAGATAAGTATACACCTCTCTGTGTTTGAACGAAGGCAGTGCTGATGCTTAAAACAGACTATTTCAGTTGGTATATGTCTTGGCAGACACAGTACAAACAACAATTAATGGAGCATAAATAATGCATATGGACCCTAGATTCAATCATTTTCCAAAACACAGTTTCAATTCAATTCCAAATTCCCAGTAGTTTAAGCCTTCGACGCAAAAAAGTGACATTTAAACTTTGAACCCGAAATGTAACAAAAAAAGAAACAAGACCCATTGAATTCACAGCCACAAATGCCGAAAATATTCAACCATTCTTATACACGATATTTGAAATTTAGAAGAGTTGAAAACACGATTACATTATGTATCAAAGAAACAACAGGTGTTCATAACTAATTAGGAATCAGTCGTAAATCTTGAAGTTCTAATTAGTGACAATAATTTTTTCAACAAGAATTCAAAGATGACGATAATTAAGGAATGAGACACAAATTCCACATAAATTAGAATAAATGAATGACGATAGATAGCACATATCTCTTGGAATGAATTATAAGTAGAAACATCGTTTTGGAAACTGTGCATTCAACTTCTAAAAAAAATTAACAATTGACTTTTCCAAGAAAACATAACTACTTAAAGCGCAGGTTAGCAAGAGCTTCAAGTTATAGCTATCAAGAACCGAGAATGGCAGATATGGAAATATTAGCATAATCTTTCAGCACGCACACACATACATACATTAATCGGATACTCGAAAACAACGCAACGCATCGCATCACAGGAGGAGAAGAAAGAGTTGGAAAATTGGAAGGGATGTAACACTAACCTTCATAGGAGACAACAGACTTCTACGATTATTTTTCCTTATTTTTTATCATTTAACTAAACTTCATCGTTCCGTTATTTAGTTTTTAACAAACAAAATAACGTATCTTAAATATTTCTTCATAACTAAATCAGAACAAATTCTTTTCTCTAAGTTTTAATCAAAATTGTTTCAAATCATTTTTTTTATTCATTTGATATTAAATTTCTTTTTATCACTTTCTTTTTTACTTAAAACATTATGGTTTTTATGTTTAAATTTAGAGAAATTTGTAACTTCAAAAAGTTAGGATTAAGAAAAAAGGAATTATGAGTTTGAAGATTTTTTATTTTTTGTGAGTCTGAAATGTTATGAAATTGAAATTATAAAGTTATGGGTTTGAAAAATGTATGAGTTCGAAAGTAACAGATATAGATAATTTTTATAATTATTAGATTGAATGAGATTATAAATTTATATATTTGAAAATGCGATAAATGAATAAAATTTTAAAAATTTTAATATTTTTTTTGTCAAAAAATAATGAAAAATACCACTTGACTTACATAAATATAGTTAAAGATTCATAACG
>JBBPBT010001011.1:2808677-2832507 GCA_037974875.1 Cicer bijugum | reverse complement strand
CTCTTTTCTATGCAACAAACAAACTTAAAAGTTGGTATTCTTTCTTAGTATTTAAAACTTGGTATCTAACGAAACTTAATTTACAATATCCATATTATTAATTAGACTAAACAAATTTTGTGGTAATTTAGTT
This sequence comes from Cicer bijugum, assembly GCA_037974875.1. Lineage (NCBI taxonomy): Eukaryota > Viridiplantae > Streptophyta > Magnoliopsida > Fabales > Fabaceae > Cicer > Cicer bijugum. Next base: position 2,832,374 of record JBBPBT010001011.1, on the reverse strand, counting down.
TTAGATTAAAAAAATTATTTTCGTATGTGAATTTATAAATAATTTTTGTCATTTAAACAAAAGTTAAAATCTCCTCAAATTATATAAATTCTCAAATATTTAAAGACATCTAAACTCTTTATCTTAATAGATTTAGATTCTCTTATTCTTTTACTATATACAAGCAAATTTTGTATTTATATAACGTTTATAGAAATTAATTTTGCTATCGTTGATATCTCTATATTAATTTATTTCCATTTCCGTGTCTCTTTGCTTTCTCTCTCTTCTCACAATAAAAGAGAGGAAAAAAAACCAGCAGACCAATAATTTATTTTCTCTGCCATCTCCCAAATTGCCACGTAACTAATTTCCATTTCATTCTCTCTTACCCAATTCAATTCTGTTTCTTCTTCAACAATTTTTTTACCAAACAATTTCAATTAATTCGTCTCATTTTCTGGATTATAGTTGCCTCTGCCCATTTCAGTCGGTGCCGGATAATCATGCCGCCGGCTCTATTGGATCCGCCATTGCCAATAATATCATCGGTGCCGTCTTTTACCTCCGATACCATTTCTCCGGCACCGGCGTCGGAGAGTCAGCTGTTCGATAATCTTAGAGGCTTGCAGTGGCGTGTAAATCTTGGTGTTTTGCCACCTTCTTCTTCTTCAATTTCCTTTGATGATCTTCGTCGTGCCACCGCTAATTCCAGAAGGGGGTAAGCTAATCATGCCATATTAGTGTTTTTTTTTTTTATCCAATTCTCCAAGGATGTAAAAATAAATTCATTTTTCTAATATTGGGTTTTAAATTTAATCCAATTTACGGTATTTGGATAATTGTTTTCCTCACATTCAGTGCAAAGTTCATAGCTTTATTGATGGGTGTTTTAATTAACTTTCTATTCAGAATTACTAAAATATCCCAAGTTCCTAGCTATTGGTGTTTTTGTTTTTAACTTTGTATGTAATTGGTTATTATTCTCAATAAGCACACCTTTAAGGTATTTTTTTTAATTTTTTTAAAGATGTAGATACAATACAATCATATGGAAATACATTGTTGTCAATTTTCATTCGCGAATGCTGGTATGAGATGTTGATCTCTATTCATTCAGTTAAAGTCAATAATACATTTTTGTTTTTGCTTTTCTGTCATGTCATTATCATTTTATATCAAGGTATTGTTTCATTGGCAGAAATGAATAAATTTTGTTTCTTGATTTGGCACTGAGGGCTGTTTGTGTAAATTATTTTATGGATTTCGGCATTTGGCATTAATTTATACGTCATGTATTGTATACTGTAGTGTTGCCATCTTGAGAGACGAGATCCAAGTGTTTCTTGGTGCCTGTCATGTTCATGTATGCTCCAATTGCATTTTATTTTTGGACATGTCTTTGCTTATTTTACATGTACTGTTTCTGATCTTGTCAGGTATGCTAGTTTGAGAGGGAGGCTCTTGGTTGATCCCCACATTACAAAGGATGGAACTAGTTCATCCAATCTTGTCATGGATAACCCACTTTCACAAAATCCAAGTAAACCTTGGCACATTTTTCACATTCCATTGCTTCTTCATATTTCATGATTGGATAAATAAATCTATTTCCCTCATTTCGCCGATATTCTGTCATAAACTCCTATTTACTTAATGCTGTCTCCAAAATTTGGAATACCATTGTGTAGATTTCTTGCTAGTCTATCTAACCCTCTCTGTCTCTTGTTTTTGAACTCCATCTGTGGTGACAAATAAATGTTCTTTATATGCAGACAGTACATGGGGTCGCTTTTTTCGCAATGCCGAGCTAGAGAGGATGGTTGATCAGGATTTATCACGTTTATACCCAGAACATGGCAACTATTTCCAGACACAAGGGTGCCAAGGCATATTGAGACGAATTTTATTATTATGGTGTCTTAGACACCCTGGGTATGGTTATAGACAAGGTAAGTATGTTTTCGCACTTTGTGACGATTTTTAATCTTTCGTCCAACTATGTAAGTAACCGTGCTTAAATGGTTAATTTACATTAATCTATATTGAAGTGAACTTTCTCATTTATGATGGGTGTATTATTTTTCATTGCAACCTTATATAACTAGACATAGCACATTAGCACATGTAATTGAATAGCTTTACTTTACCAATCACCAGAAGGCACATCATATGCTTTGCTCATTGCAAATCTCATGCTCTCTAGGCTATCGGCAATGTGCTTTAGTTACAGAGTATTAAATGATCAACTTGATGGAAAACCTGTTGCTTGGTATTTATCAGCAAAAAACCTGCTACTCGGTATCTATTTGAACCAACATTATCAAGCATCTTTCATTCATTTATTTTGTAGGAATGCATGAGTTACTTGCTCCTTTGCTTTATGTTCTCCAAGTTGATGTCGAGCGCGTTGTAGAAGTTCGAAAAGTTTACGACGACCACTTCACAGACAGATTTGATAGTCTCTGTTGTCAAGAGAATGATCTTTCTTACAGCTTTGATTTTAGAAAATCTTCAGACTCGACAAAGGATGAAATTGGCTTCCATGGAAATGCAACAAATATCAAGAGTCTTGATGAGCTTGATCCTAAGATACAGACCATTGTATTGCTAAGTGACTCCTATGGGGCTGAAGGTGAACTGGGCGTTGTTTTATCTGAGAAATTTATCGAGCATGATGCGTACTGTATGTTTGACGCTTTAATGAATGGGGCCCACGGTTCAGTTGCAATGGCCGATTTTTTCTCTTATTCCCCAGTTGCTGGGTCTCATACTGGTTTGCCACCCGTAATTGAAGCTTCTGCGGCATTGTATCATTTGCTGTCTCATGTGGATCCATCTCTGTATAGCCATCTTGTTGATCTCGGGGTTGAACCTCAGTACTTTGCTCTCCGCTGGTTGAGAGTTTTATTTGGACGGGAATTTCCACTTGACAACCTCTTGATCATTTGGGATGAAATCTTTTTATCAGATAATAGTAAAATCGAAAAGCATGTGGAGGACAACACAGACCCTGGTTTTAGGATCTTACATTCATCTCGTGGGGCATTTATCTCAGCTATTGCTGTGGCAATGTTACTTCATTTAAGATCTTCACTACTTGCGACCGAAAATCCTACAATCTGTCTCCAGAGATTATTAAGCTTCCCCGAAAACACAGACATTAAAAAACTAATAGAAAAGGCTAAATCCTTGCAGACTCTTGCATTAAGCACTGAAATTTCATCCTCAACACCTACATTTGTAGAGTATCAGAACAAGGGTAAATCGGTTATTCCAAGATCAATTACCATTCCATGTGAATCAGGATCGCCTAAAACTCCTACAAACTTAATACCTGATAATAGCTACTGGGAAGAAAAATGGAGAGTTGTCCACAGTGCTGAAGAACTAAAACAAGATGGAGTAGAAAAACAGGTTCCATCACAGAAAAAGAGATGGACAGAAAAGGTCAAGTTAAGATTGAAAAGAACAGAATCTGACCCATCTTCGTCAAGGATTACAAGTGGTCAAAAGGAATCTAAGGCATCTGTTAAGCGCAGTTTGTTAGAAGATCTTTCCAAGGAACTTGGGTCAGAGGAAGATACAGAAAAACTCTACAACCATGAAATCTTGTGCCAGCAGGATAATCATTTGGTAGCGGTTGAAGTTGAGCAACTAGATGATGCCTCTGAAGGCAGCAACAATTACTGTAGTGAGGATAGATGTCTAAATAGAAACACTGTTAGTGAGGAAAACTCATTGAACCCAGCTAGTCCTCCTAATGAGATCAAAGATCATGAAAATAACTCACTGAAAAGTAGTGTTGGGTCTAATTTTTCCCTTGACGAAATTAATGAAACTTCACATTGTAGTCCAGTTGATTCGCCTCTTCCAATTTCCGATCATCCCGAGAGTAACATGTCTCAGGTGCCAGGGTGGAATAATGATTCCACAGGAAATTCGGCAGCACTTTCTAAAGATAGAAAACTAAATAAATTCCAGTGGCTTTGGAAGTTTGGTCGTAATAACGGCGATTTAATGTCTGATAAAAGAGTTGTTGCTTCTGATGAGGCTGTAAAACCCACCAACAATTGTAATAATAATCAAAGTAATGCAGTACCCTCATCTACAGCTGGTGAGCATAGCAGTTCTGTTAATTTTAAAGGAGAATCTGTAGACCAGAATGTGATGGGAACTTTGAGGAATATTGGGCAGTCCATGCTTGAGCATATTCAGGTAAAATTCTTTCTGATTGTCATTAAAATTCAATAACAAGTTAGTTAGTGAACTCAAGATAGAATTTTGAGGATTGAAATGTGATGTGATCATCCTAAACTGATGTTTCAGAAAAGTTATCTAAGGACTGTATTTTTTTTTTGTAACAGGTGATTGAATCTGCTTTCCAACAAGAGCATGGTCAAGGAGCTTCACTGGATAATAATATGGCTAAAAATGTTGTGGTTGGCAAAGGGCAGGTTACTGCCATGTCAGCTCTCAAGGAGCTCCGCAAAATTAGCAACCTTTTGTCTGAGATGTGAGACGAACCTTAGGTTGTTCTGTATATATATACTGTATATTTTTTGTAATTTGTAATTACGATTCTTTAGCAGTGTTAATGATTCAAGTGTCATCTGCTTTACTTCTGCAGTTTATGAATATATCAAGTTGTGAAGATGTTTAGAGGAATCCATATGTAAATACATGTATTTGTGTTATATTACATGAAGTGAAATAAATATGATTCATTTCTATAATCTCATTTTATTTGGAGGTTGCAAAAGTAGTCCTAAACTACTACTAATAATATTGATGACAATCCTGGATTTGAATTTACTATAATCATAAAGTCGCCAATTTTGACCGACATTGAATGATTAACCTTCTAATTCTGCATTTTAGAATTAGAATCAATTTACTAAGTTGAAACATTGGTCGTCTGATCTCGGTTTAACGATGACAAAATTTAAGATTGCTTTTAAGACAAAATTGAAACATTGAGTTTCCTTTTCGAGGTTGATCTAGTAAGGTTAAGGAAGTGTGATTTGTCTTGATTACTCAGTTTCTAATTTTGGACCATTACTCTTTGGAATTTTTTATATAAATAATTAACCTTTTAATGTGGGCGGGTGCAAGTGTGGACAAGAAGGCCAAATGAAAAATCAATCTCTGATGGTTACAAATAAAAATGTACATGTGATGTAACATTCACTGTCAAGACTTGGATTAACCCTGCTTCAAATAACAAAAGTTTCATCCTTTTTGTGGCACGAAAGAGAGTGACGTCTACATTATATTGTAGTTCCCTTGATGGTGCATGGAACTATAAGAATAGCTAGGTACTGGTAAAGGATCTCCGAATGGATTAGAAGAACACAGAACTGACATCTGTTGAGGGTAATGAGCCTGTGAATGTTGCTGCTGCTGGTAAGGAACCATCATCATGTTGTATTGTTGTTGCTGCTGTTGTTGGAACATCATTTGTTGATGTTGTTGTTGGAACATCATTTGTTGATGTTGTTGATGTTGTTGTTGTTGGAACATCATTTGTTGTTGAGCCATTAATGCCATTTGTACATTAGATGGAGGTGCTACATTGTTGGATATTGCAAATGGATCTTGTTTCTGATTATTATAATTATCAAATGGATTATGTATAGCCATCCCTCCTCCATATCCATAACCCGCATTTTGGAGTTGAAGTTGTCTTCTGGCATTTTCATCTTCATACAAACTGTCTAGCAATAGCTTGTCAAATCCACCAGCCTGACTCATCATAAGAGAGAACAACGGTGTTATCTTTTTACAGGTTTGAAGGATTAACTGTAATCTCAATGAGCTTAAAAATATGAAAAGAACTTTACCTCGACTTCAATGCAACATGTTATGTATGAGTTTTTCTTAACTGTCATTAGTAATGTAGCACTAATACTTTAGATTGAAAACGTGTCTAACACTGACACATGTGATTCAATTCAATCACTTCTATTTTTTCACTTATTAACTCTTTTCTATGTGTCAATGTCAAAGTCAGCGTCTTCTTCGATATCGATGTTTGTGGCAGTGCTTCATTAATCACTTGTAATAAAATCATTTTCAACAACATTAAACTAGAAATTTGCCACATCTATCTAGAACATAATACTCAAAGTACTGTAATTTGATTTTATATGGTGTGCAAATAACTACTGTTTTCAAACAGAAGTCTTATGTTATTGATGTGTGTGAACCTATATGATAGCAAGTGATGAAGTGGTAACACAAACCATTTTGCGATCTGGCGCTTCACTCGTGTGTTTGCTTGGTGTTGTAACAAGTGCAAGTTCCCAACCAGAAGCTCCGTTAATATTAGTCAAAGCAAGATTGTTCAATTTTCTCCCTACATAAAATTCGAAAACTCTTTAGAATTGGATCAAGTATCAAACAACAAGCATGGTTAGCTAAATGATGTATATTATTGAGGTTTTTTTTTTTGGGTCAACAATATGATTGAAGTTTAAAAGGGGGGAAAAGATATATATATATATATATATATATATATGTATGTGTGTGTGTGTAGGTATTCTCATGGATTTTATAGAATTATCCATATGAAAACTATTGCTAGCATATTACAGAATCATTTCCCATTTTTACTACTTGATTTCACACTATAGAGCTGAAGAGACAGCTAGTTACTCTACAACTTTTCTCAACTATTGTGTATTGTTAAGTAATTATTTTAGCCTCTGGAAGACTAGATGAATATCATTCTAGCATATATTGGTGAAGCAAATTGCAATCTCAATTATTTAGGGGCATGCACTATAAAATTTTATATTTCTTATAGAGTGTTTGGGAGAGCTTATCCAATTGGCTTGTGACATAACCACTTATATGATAAGAGCTTATAGCATAAGTGTTTAATTAAGTTGTTTATCCAAACATGACTTTAATCAACTATCATTTAATCTAGGCCTTACCGCCAGGTGGTAGAATTGCTAAAGCCAAAGCATTGCTTTCCTCTAGTTCTTGAGCTTTTGGATTTATTTCATTTAGACCCTGCAAAGGTGGACAGATACTTATATTATTCCATCAAACCAAATATCACAAACAAGAAAACCATTAGCACATAATAACCAAAACAGACCAGCAAATCATCAGTATCATCATCAGTTGATATCAAAGGAGGAAGTTCAGCCTCCTCTGTTTGATCCTTATCAATAGGTTCTTCCTCCTTGACTTCTTCAGCTTCTTTCTTAATTGCTTCAGGCTTTTCAGTTTCTTTTTCTTCTGGTTCTTTCTTTGGTGATTGATCATTTTCTTGACACTCCTGATGTTGAATGACCTTTGTTAACAAATAATAACATATACTCCATATACAATGAGGGCATGCATAAAAGTTTAAGAAAAATTAACATTACAACATGTTTAAGAAAAAACATAGTTTTGTTTGAGCATTGTAGTGGTTTCTTTAAGATACCAGTTGCAACAAATACAGAAAATTCAATGATGTTGTTGAGTCATGCACAATAACTTGAACCAAAATATAGATGCAAAATTGTTGAGAAAAATGTAATGATAAAAACATGTAAAATAGGGTAATAGTTAAAAATGTTTTCATGGTATTTTTCTTACCAGTCTCTTAACATTGCCTGTTGGAGGTGCTTCTTTAATGTATTCTTCCATTGTGGCAACAAAAGAGGATGGTGGCTGTTTATATCAGGAAATAATTTAGTCACAAATTATTTGATATCAAATGAAATATACATATTAATGACAAACAAACAACCTGTCTCAAAATTGGAAATTGAAAATTCCTAGCAAGGTCCAAACCCTTGCAGTATTCATAGAAATCAGCAAGACTTTCAGCCTGCATAGCAAAAAAAAAATCATCAGTTAGGAAAACCTTGTTGAGTATTAAATATAATTCAATTTTGACAACAAAATGGTGTGTTAAGTAAAGCATCATAATAGACCTGTTTTCCAGCTCTTTTATAAATAAGCAAACCCTTTACCGCGTCGTATCTCGTCATATCAAAGAACTGCAGTTTAATTTCATTAGTTAGTTCCATTCAATATTCAAGTGATTTGATCAAAATAAATAAATTGAAGTGAGATAGACATTACCTCGTCAACAAGTTTTATGATTCCATCATTGAGGGCACAATATATTTTAAAGCTTTCTTTCAATACCTGAATGATATTTCCAGATGAGAAAAAGTATTGTTAGAGAAATAGTCACAACTCACAATACTAAAGAAATGGATTCCAAGTCAAAATAATATTTTTTTAATGGAAGAAAAAATAGATACTATAAGGATGAATTAGGCTACAAAAAAATTTCATTGTAGGAAATAAATCCATGAGGGTAGCAATTTCACAGTCTAATTCATAATGTACTGTAGTCACTAACATGGAGAGAAAAACCATCTCTTCAATTTGTTCTATTGATCAGAGTAAGAATTATATGGATATAATTCTAAAAGATTCTCCTATGCATATATAAATTTTGCAAAGCTATTTGCAATTCTACACTTGAACAGGTTTCTTTTTATATAAAAAAAATAACAGAGAATTGACACAACATTGTCTAAACTAATACTTAAAATTGCTATTATGTGAAAGAGTACAAACTAAACATTCATACCAGGGCCAATGCATATTGTATTAGATAATTGTTGAAAGCTGATCCTTCAGGCTGCAATGTATAAAATCAAATTAAATGTTATCTAAAGGAAAGAAAGAGCAACAAGGTTTCATGCAGATGTAGCACAACATATTAGGCCTGTTTTCTCTAGGTGTTTCCTGTTTCTACTTCCATTCATAAAATACACATTAGAGGAAAGTCATTATGGAAGTTTTTGAAAATGCATTTTAAAAATAGATTGAATATGTTTGAAAATTTTGAAAATGTCAAAATATTGTTTTCAGTGTTTTGGAAAATGCATCATCTCTAATTAACTTCTATCTTCTCTCCACTGACATAAGTTCATAACCAATGTCATTGTAGCCAACGAATAAAAGTTGAAAATGTTTTTAGAAAGTAAACGCCTACCTGACAGCAAACAAGTCGGTAAAGAAGTTGCTGCAATGCAGGCAGCTGTTCCAACAGCCCATCACTGGTCAACATCCTTGTTCTGCTATGTACCTGTCAAAGCTTAAACTTACTAATTTTCTGAAAACAGTAATAAAAATTGCATTAAATTCAAATTGAAAGAAAAGTACAGACCTTAGTTGAAGATGGTGATGCTTTTGTTAAACGCTCAAACTCAATGTCATATTTAAGAATTCTAAAACATTCAAGTCTTTCTTCTAAAAATTGTGCATAGGTTCGAACCCATGCAGAACAATCCCAAGCTGCATGCATTAAAAAAAAAATTGACATAATTAACAAAAGGGTCTAAATAAACCAATATAATGGAAAAGTTACAACAAATGATTAATCGATTAATTTACCTAGAGGACTTGAGTCATCTTTGAAGTTAGATATTTGGAGAAAATGTACCCTGCGTGAGTAGTTTACAAGGTCTTCTTTGAAACTAGGATCACCTTCTCTCAATATCCTATGAATCACTATCAATGTCTTTATGGCAACCTGAAATCAAAGTAATATCGTGATTTTATTGAAATTTTAAAGTCTGTTTGTATCACAATTACAATTACATGTCTTTGATTCTAATTATTCTATCAAATTTAATATCAATCCGAACATGCACTTATGTGTTAAAAGGACTTACTATCCAATTTCGCGTCTTCGAAAGTCTCTTGGAAAGTGCGTGTATGCAATAAGCTACATCTGCTCGTGGTTGGTGTGCCGATGTTGCATAGAATATTTCTACAAAGAAAACCAAAAGATAGAAAAAATCATTAACACAATAGAATACAAAATAAGTTTAATAATATTTCAATTTGGCATTATTGTAATGTCTTCATTTCTATTTCTTCTAACGCAAGCAACGAGATGGAAAATTAACAAACATAATAGATTGATCAACCAATGCATGCCTCATCAAAAAAATAAATTCAAAGCAATTTAATGAAACAAATTATGAGATGAAAATGAAAAAGACCTAATCAATTTATATATATATATATATATATATATATATATATATATATATATATATACTCACTTCGAACGTGACGTTCTTTTGGAGGATATTCTACGTGACTTGTAGCTTTTACGATTGCAATATCCAATTCCTATTTGATAACAAAAACATATATAATTAATTTGAAAGAACAAAGAATGAAAAGGAAAATGTGAATATTGAGTTAGAAAATATATAATTGAGATAGAGAAATTAATAATATTTATATATTATATGTATAACCTTGTATTCGCTATTGACTTTGGCTAAGCCAACCTTGGTGGAATCTTTAAGAGCTCCGTAGGCCTTTCTAAATGTTTGGAATGTTCCCATTCACCAATTAACTCCTATTAAATTTGGAAGAGAAAAAGAAAGAAGGAAAGAAGAATGAACAAACAAACAATGTTGTTGTTCTCTTCTTCTTTCCTCTTTGTTAGTGTGTCGTTTTTCCAGCAATAAAAAGAATAAACCGATGAAAAGGATATTTTGGTAGTTTCTCTTGTCTAGACCTTAACTAATTGTTGGGAATATATTTGACCACGCTTTCTGCAGATTTACTCGTGTCAATTTACAAATATGCCTATATAATAATATGGGTATATATTTTTTTATTCTTATATGCATGTTACATTACAACGTGAAGTCCATCCAATCCAAGACAACTTGGACATTTTTCTCATATTTGGAGGAGGGTTGGAATTGCCAAATTATTTTATTTTTAAAATCAATAAAAGTGTTTGGTCATTTACAGTATTTTTATAACTTTTTTCATATTTCTACAAATATTTAATTAAGCGTAATTCTATCTTCCACGTCTTGTGTCTATTTCTGTTATAAAAACATATGAATCATTTTGGGAAAAAAAAATTCAATTGTGATCATTGGTGTTGGATATGTTTCAATATTTTTATGTATTTTTTTTATCAATTAACGGACAAATCTATTAGAAAAACTCCAAAATTTTGAATATTTAAGTCTGTTACCACTCAAACTAATTACACGTGTGGATATGAAAAATTCTAAGTGCATATGATGTTAAAAATAAAATATATATTCAAATTTAAATTTTAAAAGTGTGACATAAGGTAAAAGTAGAAACATTAGGTAATATAAATATGTTTGGTTTGAGCCTGTAAAGTCTAACTCAACAAATAAATTTTGATATTTTTATGTTGAATATTATATTTCAAGTCTCAATTTAAGATTGTGTAGTTGTGTGTGAGTTTAAAGCAATATTTACCACAACATCTATAGACAATATATGTTCACTTGATGATCAATATATGAAATATACATACGATAACATTTAAATGTTAAAACCCATCCCTTTAATTTTCTGGTTTTGAGAATGGTGGTTGTGGCATTAGTTTAAAATTAAGTATGATATGATTGACTTGTGTGTGTGGTACATGTGAAAAACTCGTAGTGCAATTATTTTTAATCATTAACATATATAATATTTACTTAATAGTTGAGAATGTACAACTTATAACGTTGATGTAGTTTAGAGTTAAGGATATTAGTTTTATGTTTATTATCATTCACCTCACCCTCAAATGTGTTTAGTATGTAGTAATTTATAGAAAAGGTTTACATTATGATTGAATGTTTTGATTGTGTTAGAAAGCGTTTATGATTTTATTTCTTAATATAAACTTTTGTATTTTTATTTTTTTAGTAATCCACACTTTTATTTAAAAAAATTATACATATATAAATGTACATTTTTTTTAAGAATGATAAAATTGTGAAGATAAATGGGTAGCCCATACATTTTTTTAATTTTTTTTTAAATAATACTAAACAATTATAATGTTTTTTGGTGTTTCTCTTGTCTGAATCATCATGCGAGTCCTTAGTGGTTACATAATATTAAACAATAAAATTTCATTTTACTGTACACAACTAGAAGGATAATACATAATCATAGCACTGCTGAATGAATCGACGATGGCTTAATTGACAACTCAAAAATCAAAGCAACGACAGAGAATACTTTGCCAGCTATAGACGTATTATACGGTTAATTTCCTTTCGCCTATCATTTTCATCATCATTATAACTATCATATAAGTTATTTTGTTAAAAATTGGTCTCTTTTTTTTTTAATTAAATGAGACTATTGTAAATGTTAATTTTATGATTGAAGTAAAAAGTTAAGAAATAAAATGATAAATAAATCGTATATTTAATCTATATTATTTACTAACAATATTAGTAATAATAATTATTATTATTATTATCAATATTAATATTAACCGTTGAAAAAAAATTATTATGAAATTTAAAAAATAGCCAAGGTTGATTTAAAAATGACACATTAAAAAATAATATTAATAGTATTTTCTCTAATTTATGCGAAGAATAAAAGCGAAGAACCTTCCAGTGGCGATAATCCAAAGAAACAAAGTGTAATAGAATCTTGGGCTTTTACATTTTCATTTGGACTACTTTCTTGGACTCTTTTATTTTCTTTTATTTTCTAATACAGGAAGGACCAAGAACCCCAAAAGTAAATGTTACAGAAAAATATACATAAATAGATAAACTCTGTTTTGAGTAAAAAAAAAACTGATTTTTGTTATGATTACTATTATTTTTATTGAAGTCCCAAAAAAACATGTGATCTACTGCTACGTATACTATATATGTGTCATCTGTGTGCGTTTTAGCTAGCATTTAGCCTCCTAACAAATCGCCCCTGCCACATCACAAACAAGGTAGATGTGTTACCTCAATTGGGACAATCACTTATCATAGAAAAAAATGATTAAGTTCATGGGTATAATTTGTACCCAAAAAAAATGTTAATAGGTTTAATAATGGTTTAAATGTATACACGGTCAATGTTAAATTATATATGTATATATATTCAATCACATCTTAATATATAGACATTTATGTAAATATTTTAAAAATTAATAAAATTTGATTAATTACATAGATAAAGAAAATTTTATAGTAAGTGCATATAATAATTAAATTTTTTCTTTATTACTCCAAACTCTTTCGCCCCTATCTTTTTTGTTTTATTCTAAAATCCTTTTTTTTTTCGTGCAATTAAGGTGTTTTGTGTGAAAATTACAAACTTTATTTTAATAGTTGCGGTTGAGGCTAATTTATCTAATAACGGTTAGATTAGAATAATGATATCCAATTAGGACAAAATGAAAGAGAAAACATGATGATGTATATGAACTTAGACAAAAACAAGAACTTGGTTTTTGATTAGGAATAATATAATCAGAAAATAATCTAAGCAGAATATTTTGATATAGAGATAAAAAGTAAAAAAGAAGCATTAAGAGCTGTTGATAAATGATTATTTTTGAAAAAAAAAATACAAAGAAAGCCTAAACATTGCAGTAGCTAAACTAAAGGAAGATCCTCAAAAGTTGGACAAAAAGTGACCAACCACCACAAAGGGGTCCACTCTCCATAACAAAAAGAAATGCACATTATCCAATTATCATAACCATATCATAAACTAGATTTCACTGACACATGGCATAAGATAGTAGTAGAGTAGCAGTAGTAGCAGTAGTAAATGAAATTTCTTCAAGTGTCCTCACTCAACTGAACTGAGTCGTACCTTCATTCTTGGCCGTCGATCTGCGTTGACTTTCCTGACCTGATATCTGATCTTCTTAGAGAAGAGACGCGTACGCCGTTTTTCTTTGTATCGCAGCACACTAGCTTCTCTCACACCTCCAACTCCATTGTCCCACAACAAATCAATTTGTGACAGCCGTGCCTGCTTCCCACAATACCAAAATCAATACATATATATATAGGGGAAAATATCCAATCACCAATAACTAATTTGACCCAACACAAAAATAATAACTTAAAATGAACATCAAGTCTTCGTTCCAAACAAGAGATGAAAATGATAGCAGACCACAAATATGTTTTTACTGGGATGACATGTTAAAAACCATTAAATATTATTGTAAGGGAATGTTTCTCTTTTTTCGAAATAAAATTTTCTAACTTGAAAAGTAAAGTAAGAGGAATGGGGCATGATATGCATGAAATACTTTACTATTTCCGTTTCAAAAAGTGTGATTCCTATATCCACGTGACTAAAATGTCACCTAGTAGCTATATTAGTAAACTCTCCAATCTTTTTATTTATTTATTGAGGAATTATATAAGTGGCCTTTTCTTTCTCTTTTTTCCAAACAAAAACAGAGTAAAATTAACAATGTTGTTAATATAACGTTCTTCTTTTGCAATAGGAGGGATGAAGGTTCTAAATTTTCGTTAAGGTTTAAACAAAAAATAAAATTAGGTGTTGGATTTTGATTGGGAAGAGAAACATACATTGACGTCATTTCCCGGTGCGTCGGAGATAGGGCTGTCGTCGGCGAACGGTGTTCCTTTATCAGACCAAGCATTCCGAACGCCTTCGTAATTCAATTTCAACAACAAACCGGTTTTCCTTTTTGGCAATTCCGTTTCTTTTAACAACTCCTCGTTGTGTTTCTCCACGGTAACAACCTTCTTCTTTTTCTTCTTGTCCGTCACCGGCGCCGCCGATTTCTCACCGACGCTGCAAATTTTCGGCGAAATTTTAAGAATATCAACAGCGGGAAAATTCCACCAATTTCCTTCATCAACATGACGAAGAGCCCTCACACCAGTTCTCTGTAACCCTAATCGGAAATCGAATTTCCCGCCAAAACCAATCCATGGATGATGAGAAGAAACGGCGTTCGAATCTTCCTCTTCTTGGACTCTACTTCCCATGATACTATCGATTCCTTGTTCGATTTCTTCGTCGAGAATTGATTCGGTGTCGAAATCAATATCATCGTTCAATTCGAGGGAATTCACCATTGAACTTATCTCTCCGGGACTCTGACAGTGACACGGTTTCACCGGTTTGGGCTCAGACGGGAAATTGGGTCTGTGATTTTGGATTGGGCCGTGAAGTAAAAAAGATGATGACGTGTCAAAAACTCTGAAAGGTAAAAGAAGTTCTGAGGAATCTGATTGGTACGTTTTTTCCGATGAAGGTAGTTTAGTGAATTTATTATTGTTGCTATGATTGGTGTGTGATTTTAGGTTTGGGTTGGAGAATAGGTTCGGGTAAGCGGTTGAAAGGAGTGTTGCGGCTTCGTTGTAGGTTTGGTTGGGTCGTTTTCGAGGGGTTCTTGGTTTTGTGGTGGAGATTGTGAGTGGTGAATTGGTTGATTCTGAGATGGTTGAGGAAGGAGAAGAAGAGGTTTGTGTTTGTGATGTTCGACTCCATGAACATGGTGGAGATTTAACTATATCTAAATCTAGACCGTAGGTTCTTCCCCCTGTTCCACTCAAACACGAAGACATGGTTTTATTCTAATTAGGAAAATTGAACATGTGGAAACAACAAATTGGGTGAGAATTGAATTGGGATTTGGAAAGGAGAAGGGGGGGGGGCTCAGAAAAAAGGTACAAAGAAAAACCCTAAACCCAGAAAGTACAAGAAATAAAAGTTCCTTTATTTATTTTATTAAATAAAAGAGAGAGAGAGAGAGAGAGAGAGTGATGGAATAAAAGAAATGAGGAAAAAGCCAATAGGTTTTAGTTTAGGAAAAGAAGTTCAAAAGTAAGTAAGTGTAAAGAGAAGAGAGTATAGTAAAATAGAAAGAGAGCATTGCAAAGTGGCAGAAAGAAAAAACTCCGAAATTGGTGTTGGCCGAGAAAGGAAAGTACTAGAAAGAAAGGGAAGGTGGCCAATGAATTGAAGAAGAAAAGAGAAGTGTTAATTATAAGTGAGATGAAAGAGAGAAGTCACGGGAGAGGAAATATAAAAGAGAAAGGTTAGTCTGTAGATATAGGCAATTAGACTGAGAGAGAGAGAGAGAGAGGAGGAATAAGGCCACCACCGACTGTGTCTCGCACACACACTTGCAGAGAGGAGGTTTGTTGTTAGTAAGATGAGAATGAGAACGGAGGAAGAGACAGTTTCTGTGCTATTCCGAATGTGGGGACTCCTGCTCTCATTAACCTCTTTTTCAGTTTTTCTTCTCTTTTTTCACCACCTCTCTTCAATTATTCTACTGTCTCCTTTTACTATTATATCCTTCCTCCTTTCTCCTTTTTTTCACTAACTTTCTTTTTACTATCTATTCTTAAATTTAATTCTTCTAAATTCATAAATTTAATTATTAATTTATTTATTAATAATTGACATAATTTACTTTATTCTTTAATTAAATTGAGTTGTTGAGTAATATATAAATAAATATATAATCAGATTTAAATTTTTATATGGATATTTTAAAAACAGTAAATGGTAATAATTAAAGTCGGGCAGTTTAGTAATTGAGCAATGAAAATGTTGAGTTGGCAAGGGCAACAATATCTTAGAGGATAATTTGATAACATAGCGAATACTTTGGAAAAAAGTATTTTTAGGGATATATGGAAAAGGGTCTTATCTGATGAGGAGGCAGAGTTTGATTGGATATTTAGATTTTCAGGTTATGACATAGCGGTTCATGAGTTTTCACGTGTATGAATGAAAGAGGTGAAATATTGGATGTGTTATATGATCAATGATTCCGACCTTTTTGTTCTCTTTCGCAATTTAATCTGTGGCATCTCAACTATATACGTTGCCATTCTTATGTTCAATGACTCCTTATTACCATTTCAAAATCTTTTCTTTCCCCCCCGATTACAAGCTTCCAACTTTCATAATCTATTTAATATTTTTCTTCTGTGTCAAAATATTTAAATAAGTTCATACGGTTTTGGAGAGGCGGCTAATTCTCTTTTACTACAAAAATGTAATTATTGTAAGGTGTCATGTGTGCATTGTATTACAAGTACAACAGATTAGATTAGAAGAGTTCCAAATAAGTCAAATAAATTTATCAACAAACAATTTCTTTAATTATTCCCTTTCTACTAATTTTTAATAAATAATGAGATATTTAAATATAAAAACATATTAATTTATTAAAAAAACAGAAAAGTTAGATATAAAAAAAATATGAACCTATTAAAAAAAATGAAAGATTACTCCACAGAACCTACTCTTTGACGTCTCTAGTTAAAATTTATTTCTCTAAATAATTTATTGCAAATCCCAAATAACGACAATCCCAATTTATATAGAGAAAATGGGACTGTGCCCAGCTATGTGTTGATTTTTTTTAATATTATATATAAACAACTGCTATATGGTTCCATCATTTGACCCTCAAAGCGTAATTACTTTTCTATATACTTTTCAGTGTATTAATATTTAACTGTGTTTCGTATGTTTTTTACTCGTGTTTTTTATTGGTTATTCAATCATTCGTGTGTCTTTCACACGGAAAGCAGATTGGTACTACATAGCTATATTAAATTGTTCAATTATAAAGTACATCACTTTATTCCAATCAAATAGAAACAATATATAATTCTTTATAAAGTACACGACATTATTGATAATTATAAAATGTTTTTATAAATTATTTTCATGAGTATCTTACCTAACATTATAGTTAGTTACAGAAATAAATTTGTAAGTGAAATCAACATTAAACTATAGATTTCATTTATAAACTTATATTGTGTCTAATCTATATTTAATATTAGATAAATTATCTATAATTTTTCAAAAGTAATTTAATTCTCATTGCTATAAAATATATCACTTAATTCACAATCAAATTACAATGCATATCAAAATAATAAAAAAATTATCATTCTTATGCTATAATTTACTTTTTTCGATTTTTTAAATGACTCATGGTAGCGTTCAATTCATAATTTTTAAACATTTTAAACTGTACATTTTACATTTACAAGCCTCGCCTAATAAAAAAAATTACAACGGCAATATTTATTATTTAAACGCAAAAAGTCTAAAAGTATGAAACAAACTTTATTCACAAAACCAACAACTCAAGGGCCCGTGTCATACGTACTGATTTAAACCAATATATATAAATTTTGAAAAAAAAATTAAAATAATTTTCTCAGTAAAAATATGCAAATACAAAATCTTTTAAAAACATAAGTTATTTTAATTTTTTGTTGTTGGTGATTTTCTATAAATTAAAGTGATAGCTAATTAAAAAAGTATATATATATCTTGGTAAAAATTCTTGAACCAAACATTGTGATCAGAATACCTTTAGTTTCTAAATCTGAGGGATTTGGGATGCTCATCAAATATTTTCTTTTAGCAATGTCTACGCTAAATCATATTTAAATTAAATTTGAACTCTTAGATTGTGTAACTTTATCATGTGTTATAGCTTTAAAGAAAAATACATGCCATGTATATATATTTTACATTAAGTATTTTTTTCTCTTAAATTGAATCATTTGCATTAAAAATGTCTCTAGATACTTATTGATCTAATTGACTAAATAAGTTTATGTATTCTTTGATGTAATTCACTCTCTTAATTATTAATATTGTTTAATTTATTTTTCTCTATTTATTTCTTATAAATACTTAAGTCAAAAATTGTAATAGATATTTCTATCATTAAGTTATAGACAAATTATACCATGTACATCTAAAAAGTCCAAGCTAAAACCTTAAAAATGAAAAGGTGGAGAAAAAAGTCAAAATATGTAAGATCATGTCATGTAACTCACTATAATTAATTGTTGATTTAACTCGATCACAACATCATTATGTTCTTCATTGTGACTCTTGCGAGTTTCATCGTCAAATATTTGATTTGCACGAAGGCTCGATGACCTCCATTAACTATTTTTAATTAGCCCTAAAAAAACATCTTGAGGAAAGGTGCATACAAAAGACTACGAATGAGAATAGGGATCTAGTGTACATATTACATGTTAAAATTTAATGCAACCACTAATAAATGTTATTCACGGCTGAGTATGTATCATAACGGTCCACCATTAACATTGCAATATGGATGAATTCCATTTTTAGCTGGTCTAGCAATGTTGAGTTTTTGAAAAAGTATTAATATTGTTCAATTCTTGTGTAACAGTCTCGAGTTGGAAGAAGGATCCTAAAATAGCAAGCTAAATAAGTATCTAATTGATCGTATGTTTGGTTATATAGTTATAAAAAAGTTATTTAAATTAACTTTTGGAGATGACCATCATATGGTAGTTGGAGTGAGTTGAACTGACAATGAAATCGTGAGATCAACTTTTTTTTCTTTAATAAAAGTTAACAACTAACTATATTGCATAATTAAAAAAAAAATATTGTAGAGATACTTCATAGAAAGATCTGATGTCAAGTGCTCTAATCAATAGGCTTTTAATAAATACAATTTTGAAATTGATTTGTTATTTCATATTTAAAATTACTTTTTTATGAAAGAAAGAAATAAAATAATAGGATAAAGAAAACAAATTTTTATTTTTATTTTTGTTTCTTTATACGATCAATCATGCACGGGATATTTTTCTGGATACAAACATGCATAGATGCACTTGAATTTTAATTGGTGGGTGAAAATCATCATTTTATTTAAATATACAATTGTTGACAGGTAATAAATGCTTCACTTTTTGTTTGTGTCTCATAACCGAATGTCCTTTTCTAGTAAGATTACTTAGACAAAATATCCGATTGCACATTCCAAGTTCAAACTTAAATTAACATTTTAAATATATATATATATATATATATATTTGTAATAGATAAAAAAACAAGATACATATTTTTCTGATAAAAAACCTAAAAAATTATATTTACTTTTTATTTTATATATTGAACACTCTTATTGCTATTATTATTTTACAATATCAACAAATAATAAAGGAAACTTTTTATGTGACAATATTTTCTAGTATACACTCAAATATTTCTTGTATATTATATTTAGTTTCAACCCATCAATTATTCAAAGAGATCCAAATAAATGCACTTAATATGTTATCTTTTCTGTTTTCTCAATAAAAATTACAAAATTTTATTAAGTTTTAAAAAAAGAAATTAATTTGATTTCTTTTGATACAAATTTTCACTTTAAATATTATTTGCATGTCATAGGACAATTAGAACATTAGATTAATTTATTATAACTGAATGCATATTTGTTTAAAAAGACGTATAGAGTACAATAAATTAAAAAAAAAAAAGTTAATTGAAGTGTCTCGTCATGTGATAAACTGGTGAGTGATATTTGGAATTGGCAGTACCTTATCATCATAGGTGAGTGACTTGGGCCATTGGATTTGGATAAAGTATCCTGGCGGAGGGATTATTATTTATTATTATATGTAAGGTAGAAATTAATTTCATCAAAACATGTGACTCTGTGGTGGCAGGTATGTATCGATTATTTGTGCTTCATGTTATCAAAATATTATCTTCGTGTTATATGAGTTTTTTAATGAGTGGAATGTAGCAAGCCACGGTTTGATATATAATCTCTTTTTTTTTTTATTTCAATTAAATGAGTTATCTTACAAAACAGTATTGTTATTATTTTTCTGTATATTTTTAATTCAGGTCAATATCGTCTTAAATCTTAGTAATATGTGATTATTACAAAATGATATACAATATCCATTACAAAATAAATGTTATTTTATATTTTTAAATATAACATTAATTATTTTATATCTAATTTTTTAAAATTAAGATTATATCAATCATTTTCAAATTATTATGTATCATTGTGTATTTATAGATGTTAATGGCCGATAGTTATTGAAATTAGTCTTGTAGTTTTCTTGAGAGATTAATCAATATATTTTGTTATTGTAAAACGTTTTACAAAAATGATAAATTATAATCACTTATGTGTATAATTTTATAAATTATTATAGTTAAAATTAAATATTTTTAATCATCTAACAATCTTATTGATATACAGTGTAAAAAACATCTATACACATAATAAGTATAATAAATTAAACTATTTTTAAATCAATGTAGAAAAATAATTATTTAAACCAATCGGACACATACCCAATTATAAGTAAAAAGAATTTTTTCAATGTTTTGAAGATTAAAATGGCTTTATAAATTTTATGACACGGGTGCATCAAATGAACTGTCTTTGGTGTCACAGATGACAATATAAGGCAGCAAGCTAGTTGATCAACAAACCATATAGTTACATAAAATAGCACACATTGGGGACCATATATTCCATCATTCATACGCATGGACAACCTTTACTTTTCCTTTTTTGTCATATGAATGAATATATCTAAAAACACTTAAGAAATATTGGAAAGATCTTGTAAAAAAAAAAATATCTCTTACAAAATTAGATTGAATTAAGTAAAATCGTTCATTTATGTATTAAATTGGGTTGAATACTGAATTATCTACATTTTTTTTTATTTAATAGTTAATGAATGACTTTCATATTATTTCTAAACATTTGACTCAACCTTAATTTCCCCAAAAATAATATAACTTAATTTCACTGTTTTTTTAGCATCTAAAATATATAAAGTATTTAGATTGCAAGCATACAAATAATAATAAAATAATGAGAATATCAAAATAATAAAATTTATCATACAATATTTAGATTGCAAGTACTAAAATAACTAAAATGCAACATCACAAATTAATCAAATAATTTGTATAATTGGGATTATCTGAGTAAATTATTATTTCACATTTAAATCAGCCATTTAAACATTATTTATCCTACTCAAATTATTATTTTTTATAGTGGTTCGAATTGGGTTCGCTAAGCTGGTCCAACTCATGTACAACTCTAAACACATCTCCAGCTTATCTCTCATTTTGCCTCTTTTTGTATTCATTCATCTTCCCACTGCATAGGTTTATTGGGTTTCATTTCCTATTAGCTGTTGTTGTGACTAATTTCATATCTTCTTACCAAATGATAACAAAAGTTTAACAAAGGTTTTCACCATTAAGGTAAACCCCAAAGGGATATTTTGATTTTTCGCAAAAAAATATTTAACAAATTGAAGCCCGTGTAATTCATGAAAAGACAAAATACTATATATTAAATATTTAACTTTAAAGTTATTTACAAAATTAAACAATGAATTACATTATTTCAATATAGTATATTTACTATTTTTAATTTCATGAAATTATTTAAATTGATTCATACAAACTATTCATGAATTAAATTACTCAACTGATAATTATTAAAAAACAAGAGAAATCGTTAAAAACAGTTATGCATAAAACTAGTGCAGATTGCAATGCAAATAATAAAAGAAATACATAATATAATATAGGTTAAATTATATCCGTCGTCCCTTAACTTAATTTCAGGTAACGTTTTAGTTTTTTATCTTTTTTTTCCCAAGTTGATCTTTTACTTTAATTTTAAGTGACAATTTCATATTTTATATTTTAAAATTTCGACAATGTTATCATTTGTTGTACAAAAATTCAAAAAAATCATCAAAATTTTCAACCAAAACCCATTAAATTAATAATCATCTTTAATATAATGCAAATTTTATGAAATCCATAACTCAAATATTCAAATACACTCATATTTTCATCTCCAACAACATCAAATAAAGAATGAAAATATGAGTTTATTTCAAAATTTAAGATATGAATTTGATTAAAATTGTATTTTATTGAAGATGATAATGAATTTTATGGATTTTGGTTGAAAAATTTGATGATTTTTTTGATTTTGTTGTAAAAAAAAGGATAACATTGTTGAAATTTTAAAATATAAAATATCAATTTGTCACTTAAAATTAAAATAAATGATCAACTCGGAAAAAAAAAATAAAGGACTAAATAATTAACTAAAATTAAGTTAAGAGATATTTAGCCTATAATATATTACTCAATTAATTACAAAATAGCATAAATTGTAAAAATAAAATATGTATAAAACAAGTGCAGATTGCAACTCAAATTAAAAAGACTTGCATTATATATTATGAAAAAAGTGGAGAGTGTGTGGACATAAAAAATTATCATGAATGATAGAGAAGGGCAGGCAGGTAAAAAGAAAAAAACTAAGGCTTTCTCTCCTCTTTCTTCGTAATGGCTGTGGAGAATAAAAAAAAATGTGGGTCACGCTCTAGTTTAGTTTTTCGTTTATTTCTCGATTTTATATTTTACATACTAAAAAATATCATTTTTTTTTATTTATTTATCAAAAACTAATTTGTGCTGCGTGTTCTTTAAGGAACCAAAATCTGGCTTTTCTATTTTTTAACAAGTCCAAATTCCAAGCTTGCTACTATATAATGTGTTCTTGTCAAAATAATTTGTACCTTTCTTAAACAAGGGGTAGGTTGAGTATTTCAGTTGGGCCTTACTTTTGAGCTCGGGAGAGTAGGTTTTCCCACTAATTTGGATGACAATTTTGTTTCGTGTTGGGCTGTCTAAGGTCACAGATAAAAAAATATACCCTTTACCTCCAATTTTATTTATACCCCACAATATTTAAAAAATCTTAATTTATTATTAAGTTTTTTAATTATTTTACCAGTCATCAAACAATTCAAATTTTCGGTATGTAAAAAATTTCTGTTAAAAAAAAAACTTAAACAAAAATTACATAAGGTTAAAAATATATCTATTGTAAAACTTTTTTAAAATTTTCCGATATAAAAGGGTACAAAATTATGTATTAGTAAACTCTTCTGAGTACACATTTTTAAAAAAGAAATGAGTTAAAAAAATGAATTAAATAAATAACAAATAAATAAAAAATAAAAACTTTCAAAATATTTATGGTTTCATGTTTAATTACATTCCGTACCA